>BQNB010157312.1:0-15165 GCA_026074375.1 Tanacetum coccineum | reverse complement strand
ACTTCTTTGACCTTGCTGAAATATCTTCCAATTTACCACAATATTAGATTTTGTATCCAAAGGAGTAGGATTCATAGCTTCTAATGATTCCTCTTTATCAGTCTCTGAATCTCCTTGTGCACTCTTGTCAACACTTATACCTTTCCTAGCCTTTTGCTTCTTTCTTTTTCCTGTTCTTTTTACTGGCTCTTCTTCCTTTACTTCAGCAACTTTTTCTCCTATAACTGGAACATCTCTATCATTAATCCTTTGTTTCTTTGAAGTCTTTGTCTGAAGCTCTTCTCCATATCTTTTCAATTTTGCCTTTGTAGCTTCAATATTTATAGGAACAAAGGTATCAATATGATGAACTAACTTATCAAACTCTTCTTTAATCTCTTCAAACCTTAACTTCTTTAACTGAGAAAGCTTCCAAGTTCCTTGATTCTTTAGATAGTTTGACATGTAGATTCTCAACTATGACTGAGTCATGGGTTTATTTCTCTTTGCCTTAGCTCTTTCCTCTGCAAAGTGTTTCTTTCTTTGATTCACCATATCTACCATTTTTTTTGCAAAGTCTTGTTCAGGCAAATCCCTTCCCAGCACATCTTTGTCAACTCTGCATTTGCTTCTAGCTTAGCTCTAATAGCATCCCAATCTTCTTCAGTATAATATTGAGATTCAAATTGAACTTGAGCTTTTCTTTTCTTTTGTTGTTCTGATAATGCTTCCTCTTCTGCCAATCTTTTAGCTACCATTTCATCTAAATCAATCTGTTTTGCAACTTCTTCATCCATTTAAGCTTGCAATTTTATAGCTTCTTCTAATCTATCTTCCTCTTGTCTTATTTGTTCTTTAGTTCTGTGAGTAGCCTAGATATCCTCTTCAACTATTAGAGCCTTTCCTTCCCTTTGACCTCTTTTACTAGCAGTACCAGAATCAACTTTAGTACTACCAGTATTAACTCCTTCAATACCAGTATTAACATCTTCTTCAGCATCCAATCCAATATTAATATTCTTATCTACTGACCTTGCTCTCCTCCTATATCTCTTGCCCTTATCAGTTGATTTTACCTTGCTAACACCCTGAGAAGCAACATTTGACAATGTTTTAGCTGCCTCCAAGATTGTAGGACTGATATCTTCTTCCTTAGCCTCCCGTGAAGCTTTTGTATGAGTAACAAAATCTGTTGACTTCTCTTTCATTTTTATGGATTCTCTTACCAAAGAAACTAGAGGATCATCATCAATGTCCTGAATTATACTCCCCTGATCCTCTGGTTCTTTACCCTCTGATTCAGATATTACCACCCTCTGTATCTTTCTTTTGAAGTCCTTTTCCCAAAGCTTTACCCTTTTAACCAAGGTGAGAACTGCCTTGCCATAAGTTGTCTTTGTCTGTTGCAGCTCTGTCTCCAAAGTTTCAATTATGGTCACCAACTTAGGTACAAGTTCCATCAATGCTTTAAGTTGCATACTATCCTCAGCACTTCCTGATGTATTATCTTCAGGGATAGGTGCTTTATAGGACCTAGGCGGTGAGTGAGGTGGTGATTGAGGTTATGTTTGATGTGGTGAATGAGGTGGTGATATACCCCAATGTGGCTAATCCAACATATATTTCAGCATCAGATAAATTATGTATTCCTGTTGCATCTGCCAATTGAAGTTTACTTCTGACATATGCCTCAGTAATAGTATACTCTTTAGAGTCTATAGATGCTACTAATTGTTGAGTCCCATTAGCAAGTGTTCTGACTGTGGCAGTTTGCCAGAACTGTTTGACAAGGGAGTCATAGATAGTAGGATTATGAGTTAAAGCATACCTTATAGATGTACCTTTAAGGAAATCCACTACCTTTGTGAAACCAACACTTTCATTTGGTTTCTTCAGGAAAGCGACCATGTTATGCTTGTCAGACTACTTTAGATTGGCCATATGGACTTGTTGATGAACAGAAAGCGTAAGAATTGAAATTCTAATCCTGGGTTTGAGTCGAGTGAATGACTAAGTGCTGGTAGAGAGAGGGAATTGAGTTTCTATCAAATAATAACAAGGTTTCTTATTGGATCATGTGTAAAAGAAGTTTCTTTAGAGTAAAGAATATTTTATTAAAGAAAGTGAAGTAATTATCCAGATAGAAAACCTATGTTAGAAGTACGCGACGTAAAAATCTCTAACGATAATATTTAAATAAGAAAAGTCAATTTTCCCTCACCAGCACCAACGGTCGTCTACCAGTATTAAAATTGGTCTGTCAGTACTAATATAGTCTACCATAATTAACATACAGTCTACCAGCATTAACTTGTAGACTACCAGAATTAACTATAAATCAACAGAATTAACAAGTAGTCCACCAGAATTAACTTGTAGACTACCAGAATTAACTTGTAGACTACCAGCATTAACTCTAATACTTAGTACTTACAGACCATATATGAGTAGAATTTGCGAGTACTGCTTCTATCCATCCTCAAATCCATGCTTATCTTGAAAAGTTAGTGCAAAAACAAGAAAAAAGATACAATATACCATGAGCTTGATCTAACTATATCCTATCTACCAGCATTAATACCCTAGCAGTATTAATGTACACTAGAAGTAGTTACTAGTCTTTACAAACTTTACAATTTAACCTCCCCTTAAATGTAACTACAGATTTAACATTCCAATGCTGACCACTAAAAAGTTAAACCTGGTAACATCAAATCCTTTGGTGAGAAGGTCTGCAACATTTGAGTCAGTATGAATCTTGAGAACATCTATCAATCTCTTCTCATAACAATCCCTTATGAAGTGATGTCGAATCTTAATGTGCTTGGTTCTTGAGTGATAGACTGGATTCTTAACAACACATATGGTGCTCTTATTGTCAATATGGATTTTAGTGTTCATGAAGTTAAAGCCATAATCCATCATTTGGTTTTGTATCCATAGTACTTGCCCACAGCAAGAAGCAACTGCAACATATTCTGCCTCAGTAGTAGAATTTGCCACAATTGTCTGCTTTTTGTACTGCCAAAATATGAGTCTTCTACCAAGAAATTGACGTTCACCAGTTGTTGATTTCCTGTCAAGGCTGGCTCCTGCATAATCACTATCTAAGAAAGCTTCTAGTTCAAAAGGGGAATCCCTAGGATATCATAACCCTAGTTTGGGTTGATGTTTGAGATATCTAAAGATCCTCTTTACATCATGTAAATGGGAAGCTTTTGGAGTGACTTGAAACCTAGCACAGGCACAGACAGCAAACATAATGTCTGGCCTTGATACAGTCAAATACATCAGGGAACCAATCATTGATATGTATTCATGCACATCTACCTCTACACCATCTTCATCTTTAACCAAGGGCTTGTTTGACTCAATAGGAGTAGTAGCTGTTTTGATTGAACAAAAATCAAACTTCTTGAGAATATTAGCTACATACTTGTCTTGACTAATGAAGATTCCATCAGGTTGTTGCTTCACCTGTAGTCCCAAAAAGAATGTAAGCTCTCCCATAGAGCTCATCTGGAATCTTTTGTGCATAACTTCTTCAAATTCAGTACACAGAGACTTCTTAGTTAAGCCAACTATAATGTCATCCACATAGACTTGGACCAACATAATGTCACTTTTGTGCTTCTTGATAAACAAGGTTTTGTCTATGGTACCTCGTCTAAAACCCTTCTCTAGCAGGAAAGAAGAAAGTGTCTCATACCAAGATCTAGGAGCTTGATGTAGACCATAAAGATCCTTAACCACCTTATAGACTTTGTTTGGATAAGCGGGATCAACAAAGCCTGGAGGTTGATGAACATACACCTCTTCTTTAATTTTGCCATAGAGAAAAGCACTTTTAACATCCATTTGATAGACAAGAAATCCCATATATGAAGCAAAGGCTAAGAACAGTCTGATTGCCTCTATTCTAGCAACAGGTGAAAAAACCTCATCACAGTCTATTCGTTCTTCTTGTCTATGTCCTTGAGCTACAAGCCTGGCTTTATTCTTCACAACAATACTTCTCTCCTCTCTCTTGTTTCTGAAAACCTACTTTGTGCCAATCGCCTTCTTCCCAAATGGCAAATCCACAAGTATCCAAACCTGCTGTAACTTAAACTGGAGCAATTCCTCTTACATTGCTTCAACACAGCTTTCATCCTTTAAGGCTTGTGATATGTTCTTAGGTTTTTCTTGGGAGAGAAAACATGCAAACAAACAGTTTTGATGATCTTTATGATTTGTTCTGTTGTGTCTGTGAATGTAACTCACCAAGGCTTGTTGTGTTCCCTCTTGTTTGAACTGCTAATGTAGGATCTCCTAAAATTTATCCTTTTGGATGATCCTTATGAATTCTGAGTGTGGGAATAGGACTGACAGCAATGGTGTTATCCATGTTGTAGAAATCAGCCACTACACCCACATCTTCATCATCATCATAAGCTCCATTGAATATTCCATCATTTGGAAGAGTATTAGAAGCATCTTCCAAGTCAGGCATATTTGGATCAATGGGTAAATCAGCATTAGGGAGAGTAGATGCATCAATAGGTATTTTTCCTCTAAGATAGACAAATGATGATGCACTAGTATTTTCACCTGTGGGAGTACTAGCAGCACTAACATTTAATGTGTTAGACCTATCTGTACTAACAGAACTAAGTTGATTAGTACTGGTAGCTTTAGCTACCTTCTTTTGAGATGCAATTCTCCTCTTTTCTTCATCAAAGGCTTGTCTTGTAACATCATCTATAGCTTTAGCATTCAATTCCTAAGTAACCATCTTCTCAAGTTCATCAAGCAAGACTTGTTCATCTTCTGGCATCTGATGTTGTCCTTCCTTATTAATAACATCTTTTGAATCTTGTATATCCTTTTCTGGAGAAGCATTTTCAGAAGGTTTTTCTTATGCATCCTAAAGAACATCCTTTACTAGAATCCTTGTCCTAGGAGGTTGTAGTGGAAGCAGTATGTATTCCTGAGTAGTTCATGTATCTTTTGCTGATGAAACTGCAACATAAGAATCTTGTGTACCTGCATCCATATTAACCTAATTTTTTACACTAACAGGAACATAATTCATTGAATTGGTGAGAAAATCAAGATCAAACATCCAATTAGGACCAGTTCCTACCACATCTGGTTGATCTTCAAGAAAATTAATGTGCATATTCTCTTCTACCCTTTAGGTCCTTTTGTTGTATACTCTAAAGGCTTTACTAGAGGTAGAGTATCCAAGCAAATAACCTTCATCAGATTTTCCATCAAATTTTTCCAAGGAATCTAAGGTGTTCAAAATAGCCAAGGGGCACCCAAAAGGTCTCATAAAACTAATACTAGGTGATTTACCTATTAATAGTTCATAAGGTGTCTTATTTTGAGGCTTGGTCACTAATACCCTATTCAGTACATAGCAAGCAGTATTAACTGCCTCTGCCCAAAATGGGATAGGTAAAAGTGAGTCTGCTAACATAGTTCTAGCTGCCTCAATTAGGGTCCTGTTTTTTCCTTTGTGCAACACCATTCTGCTGTGGAGTTCTAGCTACACTAAACTCCCTTTTGATTCCTTTCTTAGCACATAATTCATTCATAGCATGGTTCTTAAACTCTGTCCCATTATCACATCTAATGATTTTAACATTATGATTCAATTGTTTTTCTAAGCCTATTATAAGATTGCAAAGGATTTCAGATGTTTCATCCTTGGTAGCTAAGAAAAATACATAACTAAATCTACTGAAATCATCAGTCATAACCAAGCAGTACCTTTTCTTGTTGATACTTTCTATAGAGACAGGTCCAAATAAGTCTATATAAAGTAATTCTAGGGGCTTTCTGATGATTATATCTAACTTGGCCTTACAGGAGGCCTTGTGTTGCTTACTCTTCTTACAGGCAACACAAGTGTGGTCATTCACAAAAACTTTTGAAGGTAAACCTCTAACTAGGTGTCCTTTAACAAGTTTATTTATATTTTTGAAATTCACATGACCTAATCTCTTGTGCCATAATTTAGACTCATCTGCTGTTGCATTTGCATATAAACAAGTTATACCTCCAGAAGGAACAATGTTCTTTAAATCTAAGTTGTACACATCATCCTTTCTATGAGCTCTAAGAACAACTTGACTTTCATCAAGAAGCTTAAAGCTAGGAGACAAGATAAGGCATTCAGTCTCAGTAAAAAGGTTTCATTAGTTGTAACAGACTTAGACGTAGACATATCATTTGATACAATTTATACTTTCTGATTAAGATAGAAGAGTGCGCAGTGGGTTTTCCAAAAGTGTCCTTCACTTGTCATTGATTGTAGGTAGAATGCTCATTGGATGGTAATCTGAGTCACTAATTTCAGGCCTTTGGAGGGTCCCTTTTTACACTTTTAAAAATAACAAAGATTCATCAATTCCTATTGTTTGGTTGAGGTGTTTAGTCCCCAGTTAAGGGATGTGGAACATCCTTTGAAAACTATCAGTCTTTGGAAATTATAATGTACAAAGGTTGTGTCAATGAAGTCTTCTTCTGTACATTAAAAACACAGTATGATTCATTTCTTCATCGAAGCTTTAAAACCTCCATCGTTTGATTTTATTTCATACCCTAAGCCAACTTTATAGTTGAAACTATACCAGAATCACTAATTTTCACATAGGTGTTTTAGAAGTATCCTTCCATGAATATAATGTTTTCTACAATTGTTCCTTTTTCTTTTACAGCTTTTCATTCATATTCTCTATATTTTTTATAGATTCTTCATCTTTTTCATATTATAAGCATTGCCTGAAGAAATGTTAGTTGTTATTTAAAGATAATTGCTGCTTTTGAAAGAGTTACAAATTGTGCTTCTATTTGGATCGCTTGATCATAGGCAAGTATTTTAACTTCTTGTTAACCTATCTGATTTGGAGGTTAGGGTTGTGTGGGGGTGTGTTGGATGCTTGGTTTTGGGTGTTGTTTCTCTTTGTTATATTTTTTTTT
The DNA here is from genome assembly GCA_026074375.1 of Tanacetum coccineum. Lineage (NCBI taxonomy): Eukaryota > Viridiplantae > Streptophyta > Magnoliopsida > Asterales > Asteraceae > Tanacetum > Tanacetum coccineum. The sequence continues at coordinate 8,217 of BQNB010157312.1, read as the reverse complement.
TTTTAATTTGTAGTGATAATATCGGTGTGTTAGAATAGATTCACCCTTAGAACAACGGATCCGGAGGCTTGGTAAAGTGAAAGATATGTTTATTCATTATAGTAGAGAGAAAGGAGATGAAATGGGAAGAGGTGTGTGCTTGAGAGAAAACACACACACTTTCACCTTACAAAAGTGAGCTTCACCCCTCCATGGAAGTATGGAGGGGGTATTTATAGTCCCGGGCTTTACTAGCTAAACTAACCCGACAGGACTATAAATGATAAATGTAATTCCAGATAAGTCACCATATTTTAGGGCTAACAATCTTCCCCCAATATGTGGACTTACGGAATTACTTACAATGTTCCTAACAAGTACAAATAACAACGTAATATAGTCTTCCAAAGCGCTTCCACAGCTGAAGTTGTCTTCTGAGTTCTCCTCGTCTTGAAACTTGTATTCCAGCTTGGATTTTCTGTGTCTTTACTTGTATAGGAACCATTGTAGTATGCATGAGTTGGATTAACTTCCCCCCAATCCATGCAGCATGTCTTGAAAAGCTTTCTTCATAGACTCCTTTTTGGCGAAGTTTCTGAATCGGCTTCCCCCCAAACCAACATCCCTATCTTAAGCAGATTCTGAAACATTGATGTAGCTTGAACAATCTTCTACTTGTCATCAAAGTGCACAGCGGAATTTTGTAGAAGTCAAACCACACAAGCGACCACTGCTTCTTGTCATTAGGGCTTGGTGAATATTCGTTCGGGGGTGCATGCGAGAAATCAGCAACTGTTCTCTCGACTTTTGCAAGAAATACTTCACAAACCATTCTAAGTGAAGTAGTATACACTACTTCCCCCTGGAAGTTGACATGGTAACATCAAAGTCAATTAAGTCCCGAATGTACACATTTTCCCCCATGATGGTTGCGAACTCTCGGAAGCATCATTGTCGTGTACGTCTATATACTCGAGAAGTTCTTGTCATAAGCACAAATCTTGATATACAAAAGAATCATTACCCTCTTGACTTCACAAACCGTAAAGGAGTTGAAGCAAGAATCAAGAACACTTCTATATATAGATAATCAAGGTCTTGTGAATGAATGTCATCGAAGAACTTTGAAGATTTTGCTTAGACTGTGAAGTATCTTTGTCTTGGAATAGCACAAAAATACCCGTGAGAAGTGCTGATTACATCTCAACCTTTAAACTCTCTGGCTAACTTACCAACCTCGTATTCTGTCAGCTATTGTAGTGATCACTTGGTGAAGTAAACCCGATATTCCAAACTTGAAACTGAAGTAAAATCCCCTAAATTTGTTACTTAATCTTGCACTATTGTTGATTGAAGAACGGTGCAGAAGAAAATCTCTAAGTACCTTATACCCAACATCAAAAGTATAAGAAGTACAACACCTCTTGAAATTATCCACATCGACATCTGCGTGTGACACTGAGTACTACAATGTAACTCCTTTAAGTGGATAAGTTTGTCCAGTCTTCATCCCAACCACCCATGACCGCAGTATGTGAAACTAGATGTAAATGCCAAGTCGTAATCATAACGTGATACGTTCAAGTAAGTCAATCAATCGATAGAAAATAAAAGAATGTCTCGATGATGAATTAAGTAGACGCCTCTGTGAAATTCAACTTTAATCACAAATAAGGGATACCAAATCTACTTCGTAATCACTTGTCATCGTAATCCGAATCTCTATCCGTTTTATCGTTTAAGTGAATCTTTCATATTGTTTTGTTGGGATTAAAGTGTTGTTGTCTGGTGGTGTGTTGTATTGGTTGAATTGTGTCTTATGAGTCTCGATTCCTTGATTGTGGTGTTTGTTTGTTATGTTCTTGTTTTGATTATAATATTCCCGAAATTCGACTCCATATGCCCAAAGTCGTCCAACAGGCCCTTTTCGGAAATTAGGTTTTCAATGGACAAAACGCAGTCTTCTTAAGACAAAACGCAACCAAGAAATGAAATGGACAGAGTCTCCCCTAGGCAAAACGCAATAAGGGTCTTCAATTAGGCAAAACGCAATGGCAAAACGCAACCTTTCATAAACCAAAACGCAGAGCCAAAACGCAGGACCAAAACGCAATAGGCAAAACGCAGGACCAAAACACAATAGGCAAAACGCAATACCCAAAACGCAATAGCAAAACGCAATACCCAAAACGCAATTAGCAAAACGCAATACCCAAAACGCAGAGGCAAAACGCAATCAAGACAGAGCCGCGCAGAGGCAGTCGGGGGGATGAAGGTCAGAGGAACGGCATGGGCCGAGAGGGTTAGAAGAGAGAATCATTCAAGACTATTTCCTGTGGGGAGAGATGCTACGAAATGGGATGTTAGAAGCCACCTAGTAATGATGGCAAGGGTAGGTTTCTAAAGCCCGAAAGACAAATCTTTAACTCCTTTAAACCATATAAAAATATAATACAAACAAAGAAGCTTTCTTTTGTTTTTGTGTTTCTTTGCTTTTTTTTCGAAACAAATTAAGCCCTATAAATTTTGAGCTTTATTTAACCCACATTATTCTTAGAGTAAACAACGACGGATTCCCGCCTATGATCTAGTGCCTATTGTTAACATAAGATTAATCCCTTATAACACAAGATTCCGTAGGTATGGGTAAGTGAAAGAGGTTTTTGAAGCCCATATTATTAGGATTTTGAGGGAAGGGAGGATAATGAAAGGTTGTATTGTGGTGTGAAAAAATGTGAAAAACACACGACACGACAATAGGGTATAGGTGTGGTACTTATTCCCTCCATGGAAGTATGGAGGGGTATTTATAGCCCCGACAGAGAGGACTACTAAACTTAACCCGACACGACTATAAATGATAAATGTAATTCCGGATTAGTCACCATATTTTAGGGCTAACAGGTATTAAAGAAAACGCGACAAAGAAGCAAGTATGTCAAAATTAAACCCTACGAACGTAAATTTTATTCCTAAACCTTCTAAATATTAAAAGAAAATTTTTAGAAAAAGAATTTTGTTTTTTTGGTTTTTAATTATTTTTTTATGATTTTTTAAAGTTTTTAATCTAAATAAATGCACAAAAAATACTAAAGTTTGAATTAAAAATCTAAGAAAAATTCTAAAAGTTGCTTAACAAGTAAAGAACACAGGAAAAATACTAACTTAAAAGCATCTTAAACAAATAAGCCAGGAAAAGCTAGATAAGCACTCGAAGTGCTTATATGAAAATGGGGCCAAAAAGGTCTTAAATTTATTTTAGTTGCACCTTTAGACGTAAAAGTCCCAAGGGCGCAATTGGTGTTGGTGTATGGTATAAAAGGGTAGAGGTTGGGTAGAGGTCTTGGGTTCGAGCCTTGCTCACCCAAGACTTCCCCTAATTTCTCCTTTTTTTATTTTGAAAAACTTTTTAAACTAAGTTGTAAAACAGCTTATAATAAGCAATTTTTGTGAAGATAGCTTTTTTCAATATCACAAATAAGCTAGAAAATAGCTTAACATCAAGACAGATATGACTTAACACTTTTAAGCTTTGATCCCTAAACGTTCCGAACTTATTCAACAAGATAACTCAATCATATCCTGAGCTAATTAAGCTACAAACAGCTTAATACAAGCCTAATAAGCAATTCTGAGTAAAAATAAGGCAAAAACAATAAGCCATAATCTAAAAGAAACAAATAAGCTATTTGGGTTAAAACAGCTAACCAAATAGTCTAATAAGGCAACTTTGAGCTTAATTTTAAGCAAGAAGATGAAACCTTATGGCTTAATGACTTACACCATCTTAAAGCTTGTCTTATGAACTATCTAAATCAACACTTGAAAATAATTTTGAAAATAAATTAAGCAATGAAAAGACTAGTTGAAAAAGCTACTTATGTAGTTTACTTTATTTTTGGTTTCTCTACAACAGAAATTTAATGAAAAAGAACCAAAAAAGGTTTTCCCCCACCTAAAATGCAGACTTAAAAACAGATGTGTAAATAAGCTCTTAAAGACAAAATAAGCCCTAACTAATCTAGATTGGCCTATGAACTAAGTGTGCAATCAATTTCAAAGGCTAACTCTAACTCTAACTAGCTTATTTTTTGGATTAAAAATGGCCTTAAGGCTGTTTTTATTTGCTGATGCACTTGACACTTTTTATAATCAAATCTCAAAACAAGCAATGCAGGCTTAAGGACCTAGTTTCTACACCTTTTAAACACAAAAATTAAAGGCAAATTGATTAACAAAACCAGCAGAAACAAATTAAAGCTCAAATAGCATTATGAATCTGAGGTATTGACCTCAGATACAAGTAACCAACTCAAAAACCTATTAAAACTTGATTTTACCTAATAAAAAACTTAAATCCAAACCCTATAAACCTAAATATGAAATTTAAATTTAATTTTAAGAACCAAATAGCCTTTGACAACACTAACTTGAGTTAGTGCTGTCTTAAACCAAACACCCTTTTAAATTGCTTAAATCCATATTCAGCTTATAAAACTAACAATAAGCTATTGACTAATGCTAAAAAATTTGGATTTTTAACTATATTTTAAAAAATACTTGTAAACTAAGATTTAAACTAACAATTAAACTAAATAAGCATTAAACGACTATATTAAGTAGTAATAAGCTACTCTAAACAATAATAAGCAGACTAAGCAGATATTAAAGCATAAGATAAACAGATTCACTAGAATATTTAATGACAGCAGATTAATAGAAAAAGGAAATGAGATTGAGTACCTTTACCTCAGCTAAACAGATGTAATTGCTCAAATTAGAGCTTATATGAGCAGCTTAAGCTTATAGCTTTAAGCTAGATCACTTTCACACTTAGCCTAATCTAGCCCTAACTCCTGACCATCAGGAACTAATACCAAATTTGAATACTCATAGCAGCCATCCAATTCTAAGGAGTATTCAAGTTTTTTTAAGAACTTAAACAGCTTATGAACAATTGAGCTTATGAAACAGTTTCATTTGGATTTTACAAATTTAAAAAAAAATGAACAAAAGATTTGAAAGTAAAACTAAACTTTTATTGATTACTTAAAAGTTATAATACGTTTGGAAAAAGAAAGGGTACAATAAGCTATAAGCTAAACATTGCTGAATTTTAAAAGCTAAATTATGCTAACAAAAACTGAAAAAGGAAAGAAAAAACTAGCTCCCTTCTAAGTGAATGTGAGGTGGTATTTATAGCTGGATTTGGGAGCCTTTGAGGTGGTTAGACGCTCCTCAAGATTCCAAAAGCATCTTCAATCTTGTCCATTGATCTCTAACTAATCATTGCTCCTTTAATTGTAGCCCTTGGATTGAGATAAGTCACACGGATTGCCAGCTTGGCAATCCCACCTTCTTGGAAGCCTTGTGTTTCTTTTGAACTAATTTTAGTGTAAAATCCCTCAATTGTTGTGTTTCTTTGGTGTATACGTGTCATTCCTTGTTGTCAGAAGGTGTCAGCTCAGCCAATCATTGGCTTGGATGACGTCTTTGCTTGCTGAGTTGGAGCTTAGCACTAGAATCTTTGAGCCACGTAGGTCGAGTGATTATCACGCTCTGGTTTTCTTTTGATTTTGGCGCGTTATTGGAGAAGAAGCACAGTGTTTTTGATTTAGGAATTTGACTAGTAAATGGGCCTTTCACTATTTTATTTTATTTAGTATTAAGGACTAACAAAGGACTAACGAAGGACTAACGGTGTAATTGGATTTGGGACTTTTGGTGAAAATGGTTTAACATTCAAGGACCTTTTGGTAATTTTAAGGGTTTGTCTTCACATGAGTTGACCAAGGTTGACCATGGTTGACTTAAGTTGACTCAAGCTTGATAAACACCCGGCTCTTTTGTACTCATTCCGTCTCGTGTTCGTTTTTGTCCGATTTTTGGCTCTTTTCATGTGATTCTTGTAATATCCATACCTACACATCATAAAAGACAAAATATACAATATACAAGCATAATATATTCATTTTTCATCTTTTAAGGGTTATTTTGATATAAAACGGATAAGTGTTTTCACACTTATCAGAGTTTCACTTTACCTTGCTATATTAATAATGTTTGTTTTGACAATGCCCTTGTTGACTTAGGAGCTAGCGTTAGTGTTATGCCTCTCTTGACCTACCTTAACTTAGGATTAGGCGAATTAGCTCACACTAAGTTGACAGTTGAATTAGCAGATAGGACAGTGAAATATCCAAAAGGAATTGCTGAAAACGTACTAGTAAGAATTGGTAAATTTACTTTCCCCGTAGACTTTATAATTCTTGATATGCCCGAGGATATCAAAGTGCCCTTGATCCTCGGAAGACCATTTTTGTCTACCGCCCGTGCTAAGATTGATGTTTACAAAAGAAAGATTACTTTAAGGGTCGGGGAAGAAAAGATTGTTTTCACAAGTGTTAAACCTGCTAGTAGTTTAATTAAGAGGGTCTACATGCTAAGTTTGAGAGAAAGAATGGAACTTGATTTAGAAGCTAGGCTTATGGGAGAGACTCTGGTGTTAAATAGATCATTAGACCCTTTCTTGGAAGATTACATTGAACTAAATGATCTAAATGAACCATTTGAGCTTAGGAGAAATCAAGGTGATGATTTAATGCCCACCATTGAGGAAGGTGAGGTAATTGAGGAATTTAGAACTAGGGATGAAGATCTTGATACTGGAATTGATGATTACCCTAGTTATTGCGACAATGATAAGAAAATCCACATAGACTGTGCCCACAACTTAAAGTTTTCATGCATGATAGGATTTGAATTTACACACGTTAACTTCTTCTTGTTGTTGTACGTTAATGTGTTGTCCAAAAAGTTTCATAACTCTATTATGAAAGATAAAATGGTGTACAAAGGGGATAATGTTGTAGCACGAACTGCACACATATTTTCTGGAATTCTGTATGTGTGCTGTTCGTGCTAGGATTCAGACACTTTTTCAGCACACAGTCTTGCTCATAAACACAAATTAGAGAATCTACCTAGTAAATATCAGAGGAGTTTCTCATTCTAATTCTTTTTAAATTCCCGTATTTAATGTTTTATATATACAACGAGGACGTTGTATAATTCAAGTGGGAGGATGGAATTAGAATGTTTACTTGTCCTATTTTTCACACTAAAATGCTTAAATTATGCTCAAATTTAATTTTTTTTCAAGCATACTTTTGTGAAATTACATGTTACATAACCCGCACACAATAACCCTTGTTAGATATTGTGAGGATTTAACCTTTCCGTTTCCAAATGTTTACCCAAATTCTATAAAAAACGAGTGCTGATGTGCCTGGTGAGTGTTTAGACTTTAGAACTTGGCTTGGTAATATCATCGAGACCGTACATATAATATCTAATTATGGATTTAATTGGAGTAACTTGTTTAAATTGGTAAATTTTAGGATTACACCCAAATCGCCTTTACATGTTGTTTATTAACTAACTACACCGGTTAGTTAACCTCCAGTTTAAACCCTTTTCCACTCTCATCTTTAGAGTGAAGATCCACTAGAACAACCCGTAGAGCCAATCCTTTAGGAATTACACCAACTATTTGTTTCGTTACACCCTTACACCTTAACCTACCCTGTTAGATTAAGTTTAATTTACAGTTGCTAGTTGCTTAAAGTGTAAAGTTTGTATTTCCCAAATCTTGTGTCATTTTCTATCTTTGTTGCGGTTGGAAATTTGCACATTGCAAATGGGAATGTATATTATAGTCAAAACTCATGTGATATTACTACCATCACAATTATTGGTGAGTCCGAATAACGAAGGAACTATCGAAGGAATTTTCCGGAATTATTATGATCGTGAAGATGGTGAAACTACTCCGAGTTTCGTATATAATTAAATTGAAAAAAAAATCGAAAAAATGAGAAAAATGCAACAAAAAAAGAAAGAGAAGGAAAATTTGAAGATAATCGTTTCGCAAAGCAAGAACCAAAGGAATTACACGAAGGATCGATTATTCGTTGATACGCAACAAAAATCAACGATGTAGAGTATTATACAAAGTGGAAGATATCGCCACTTACCTTGTAGAGAATGTAAAGTTTGGGATGATTAGGAATTGACCGTTACGGGAACGCTAACTTATGTTGTTGTTTTTGATCTATGATCAAGACGTTATAAATAGTTGTGTCTTAAATCATGGTAACGGTCGGGGAAAAAAGTGTCTAGCAACTTGTACTTTAGTCTTAATATATTTGTTTCTTGATTTTTATTTAACAATAATTT
>BQNB010157309.1:0-10334 GCA_026074375.1 Tanacetum coccineum | reverse complement strand
ATGATCTCGCCTTCAAACTCATTATTCTAAGGTGGAACGTAAAGCATAGTATGTTGCAAAAAGTTGATCCATGGTTGAAAATCAAGATAGCACACTCACTTAAGATATAATAAATGTTGGGAGTAAAAAGTTCACAAGTTGCAAATATGAGTAGTATTAGCATCCTTACTGATATTTAGCTGTGATTTTGTTTTAAGCTTGGTTTGGATAAGTGAAAAGTCGAGAATGATGGATTTATCCTTTTTGGGGCATTCTCGGATTAAAAATGCATCTTGTTCTATGATCCCTAACAGTTATGGAAATAACGAAAGTCGAAATAATCTCAATAAAAAAATGAATGATGAAAAAGTTTTAGAAAAATGGGAAATAGGGGGTGTTTTATAACTTGTGACCTCTTAACTCTCTCAACAAAAGTCTTTGCTACTTTTCAAAAGTTTAGTTTGGGGAAGTTTTGAGGTATTTGGTTATAAGACATATAACATTGCGTGAGGACACGCAATTGCTTAGTTTGGGGAATTTTGATATGTGTGAAAACACATATCCATTTTATATCAAAATAGACCCTAAAAAGACAAAATTGTGCTTTAAATGCTTGAATATTGCTTGTTTTGTCTTTGTGATTGTGTAGGTACGGATAAGGCAAATATCACAAGAAAACGGTCAAAACCAGACAAACACGGACACGGGAACGGAAAAGAGTGTACAAGAGCCGGGAGAATGCTATCAAGGTCATCAATAGTCAACTCTAGTCAACCCTTGGTCATCAATAGTCAACTCTAGTCAACCCTTGGTCAACCAAAGGTCAACTCACTAAATGACAAAACCCAAAAATACCCAAAACAACCCTCATTGTTAAAGATTATTTCACAAATAAGTGAAAGTTCAGTCCTCACAGTTTCCCTATCCACTGCCAAAAAGAAGACAGCAACAATCTAGCTCCTCGTACTACTTCTCTCAGTAAATACCATTCTCTTAGTTAGGTAGTAAGTAGATAGATGGATTAGTACTTTTACCCAGGGGTAGCCTTCCTTGTCGCCAAAGAAGAATGAGAATTGATAAAATTTTATTAGGGTTTTTCACTTCAATAGCAGAAGCAAAGAAGTCAAATCAATACAGCTTTCGTACCCAGCCTAAAGCTCCTATCCTCTTGCAGCTGGAGCTCTTGATGACACGTTCAAGCGAGTTTATGAATGAATGAAATCAGTTGAAGGAACGACCAAGGACAAAAGCTTAGGCGAAGGCAGTGCAGGTGAAAGCCCAATAGATCCCATTTTTTTGATCGCTCCACATAGCTCACGACCCGGCATGAAGGGGACATGATCAAGACTATGAGGAGCGGGCTATGAAGACCTAGAAGGATCTATTGGCAGCTATAAAAAGCCCTCACATTCTCACACACATCATCTTTCTTTTCTAGTTTTTAGCTTAGCTTTTAAAATAATTTTAGCTTATGTAATGTTAGGATTTAAACTTTAGCTTTTTAGTTTCAGTCAATGTAATTCAGCTTTAAAATCTTGTAATTTTCTAGTTAATGAAATCAAGTTTTCCTTTAATAAATTTTGTAATAAGCTCTTAAAAAGCTCAAGTGTTTATGTATTGTTTGATAAGCTCATCACAAGCTCTCACAAGTCCCTAAGCTAGTGATTGAGCTCAATTGTTCCTTTAATCTACTTAAACCTTAAAATAAGCTTAAATACCCTTGTTGTTTGAATTTTGAGCTTATGGAAGGGAAGCTAGCAAAGGATGAGCTTCCATGGACTTTTACTGGCTTATTTTAAATAAGCCAGAGCTAGTAGCCAAGCTCTTTGAGCCTTTTAAGCTTTTGTTTAGCTAAAGCTTATTGTAAGTTTTCATTTCAAATTCTGTTTTTTAATACTTAGTGTAGTTTTGCTTATTTGCTTATCAATTGCTTAATCTGCTTTCTAGTAGCTTATTTGTGCTTTAATTGGTTTAGTACGCTTATAGTTATGTCTTTTAATACTGTTTTTAGCAATATATAAATTATAGATTCTTAGGGTTTCATGTTAAGCTGTCATTAAAACCAACTAAAAAAACAAAAATAATTAGCTAAGCTTGTAGATCTTTGATTCTAGCTTAATTGATCTTTGATTTATGTTTATCAAACTTGTTATAAGCTATTTTATATCTGGTTGTTAAGAATTGATCATTAAATCTCTTACTCATAAGCTAAAATGATTTTGAGTTTAGTTAAAGGGGTGTTTGGCACAGCAGTACTAACTACAAGTTAGTACTGCTTGTGGCCTTTTGGTCCTTAAGATTTGTTGCTAATCTCATATAAGTTTGTTAAAGGTAGTTTCATAAGCTAGGATAGGAGTTATATAGTTTTTCATAAGTAGATTTAATATAGTTCAAATATGTCAAGTAGCTTATACATTTATAAGCTCAATTCATTTCTAGTCTTTGCATTAGCTTAATTTGCTTGGCATTGTGTGTTTAGATAGAGTAGAAGTGATTTCTTAGGTCTGCACTTTGTTAAAATTTGATTGGAGCTTCATAGTTGCAAACTGCATCAGCAGCAAACCTACCAAACTGTCACTTTCTAGCTTATTTTTCAAAGTATTTTAGTAATCATTAGCCTTAGATTTTCATAAGCTTTAGTAGTATTTAGGTCATTAATCATTTACCTTAACTTGGTTTTCATTAAAAAAACTCTTTTTCTTATCTGTTTTTAAGCTAAAAATTAAGCACCCTTTATTTTCAAAACTAAAAAAAACTCAGCATGATTTGAGCTTAGTACTGTTTTCAAAGAGCTTTTTCATTAAGCTATTTTATTTCAAAATAATTTTTAAAAGTAGATTTTAGAAGCCTATTAGTTGTAGAATAAGCTCCAATAAGTCATTGCCCCATAAGGATCCAAGAGCTTATCTAAAAATAAGCTCAAAGGTCCCTATAGGGCCTGTTTGGGAATTGATTTTAAGATTAGGCTTAGTTAGTTTTTTAGCTTATTTAGTTGCTTATTTTTAGTTCTATTTAGCTCATTAGCTTAGGTTTAGCTTATGCTAGCTTATTTAGTCTTAAATGTTTAGGGCTTATTAAGGTTTCTAGCTTATTTAGTTTAAGAAAAACCAAAAAAAAGTAGCTAAGAACTTTCTGTCGTATTATAAGCTGTTTAACAGCTTATTTAGTGCTTTTCACAAAAAGTTTCTATTATTAAAAATGCTTATTTTCAAGTGCTTAACAAATTTTTTTCTTTAAGTTTTTTTTAAAAAAAAAGGGAAAGTGGAAGTCGGGGGTGAGCAAGACTCGAACCCCCGACCTCAACACTCTCAACCTTTAACACACACACACTACCACTGCACCCTTGGGTCTTTTTTGTTATTCACTTTTGCACATTTTAAATCTTTGTATATCGTTTGGTCCATTAAGCTTAATAAGTTGGTTTAGCTTATTTCGCGGCTTATTCTATAAGTTGTGACATCGAGCTTATTTTTCCTAGGTTTTAATTAGTTTAAGCTATTTACTGTGTTTTTTCTAGAATTTTTATAGTTCGTTTAGTATTTTTTTTAACATTTATTTTCATTAAAAACTTTAAAAAATCATAAAAAATAGAAAATTAATCAAAAAATATAAATCTTTTTTAGAAAATTTTCTTTTATCATAAAGTTTATAGGAAAATTAGTTTTGCTTTCGTAGGGTCTAAATTGCAAAATTTCGTTTTTTAAAGAACAGAATTAGTTCCCGTTCTCGTTTTTCGTGTTTTAACGCTCATTTTAACTCCGTTTTTGTTCTAGTTTTCTTTAAACTTACTTTTCAGTCAAGTAGAGTCCATTTAAAAAGAAAGTTTTAAGTTAGGTTAAATATTTTTCAGAAAGTTTAGGTTTTTGAATCCATTTAGGGGTCACGTTTTACGTTTTTATTAAATTTGTTTCCGTTATTTGTCTTCGTGTTTAATTGTTATTAATTTGTTTATTTTACTTTCTAAAAGGAGTTAAATCAAATCAACCCTTGCTTCCAGTCAAATCTTTGGCCGAAACTTCAATACGTGGTATTCAATTTCACAAGTGTTGGGGGATGATAAACGACCCGGGGAATCATACATCTGTTTAATGCTTATTACGTATGATATAGTATATTATATATTTTGAAGATTTTCCTTTTTACTTTTGTCCACAAGGGTAAATTGGGAATTTTCTCCATAACTCTTATATATTTTATTATTAAGTAGTATATATAGATTCTGAGAATAGTCATGAAACGGATTACACAAACCCGTCGTTATTTAATTTTCCGTTAGGGAAACGCACAAGTTAAGGTGTATGAGACTATTACAATGCCCCTAAGAGTAATGTATGCATGTAAAAATATCTTAAGTGGGATCAACCATATAAAGGGGAATGTTATGTATGAAGACTCTTTAACCCCGATGGTATCCTTTCTACGTAACTTCGCGTCTTCCACTAGACGTGTCTATAGCGTTTATAGACAAAAGCTGGTTTTTTAGACCTAACGCGTCACAATCAATCAATCAAGTAGCAACAGTTAAAGGTATCTATAATCTGACTTCTTATGCAATCATAAGCAAATTACAAAGGAGGTTTAGCCTGCATGTTATGAAAGATAGCAATGAGATAAAATTCTATCACACCAACATATAGTCTTATTGAATGATTAATGATAAATAACTTACTTGAATTAATAACATGGATTCAAGGTAGTTCAATAGGGTTTTTTGAGGCCCTAAAAATTGACATATATAGCTGCTACAAGAGCTAGGGTTCGTCTCCTAAAAGTTATACAAAGTTACACACTTGAAACCCTTAAAATCGGTTTAGTATATATAGAGATATCGTTGCGACGGTGTCGCGTTGTTATCCTGATGTCGTCGCTACGTGGATCATTCTAGATCCTCATTAAGTCGGCCACGTCCTGACGCCGTGACTAAATCTCTGACGTCGTCACTAGATGGATCACGACGGCGTCGCTTTATGCCTGCGACGCCGTCTCCACGCTCTGAGAACAATATTTCTTCATGGATTTGGTGTAGGTCCGTAATCTCGTCCGTTTCTTCTCCAAATGAGCCTAAGTCATGTGTATTTCCTCCAAATGCCATCCAAGTGCTAAAAACATAAATACAAACGATTAAGCACATAATCTGGGCATATTTGCATGATTTAGGGGGTTAAATGACCTGAATTATTAATAAAATGATCTAATTTTTTTATATAGTCAATCGATCAATCTATGAAAGAAAATTGTTGCTCCTTGAAGAATGAGGCTAATGTTTAATTTATAGGTTTTAATACAGATGAGATCATTAAACAATATGGAGAAGATAGCAACAGGTTATGGTCAGTGCTTGAACCAAGCGAGTTACAAACCTTAGTGTGCCTTGGCTACCCATAAGTCAGATTCACATTCGATCACATAGTTTGCGAGACAATATCACATGTACTAGAATTTTATACATTCCTGCACATTTGACTTATTACAATTATCAAATGAACATAATAATGTGTTTTACGTAAATCGGTTGCTATTTTTTTTGTAATCTAATACTATATCATGTGTTGAGGCATCTTCAGGAAAAGCTCTTTAAGGTTGATGGGTTGTCTCGTGTTTTGTTTGCACCACCTCTGCTGACGTAAATAGTAACCACAATGCTCAAGCCCCCAAAATGCAAAGAACAAAGTAAGGCATAGAATTACAAAAGTTTCCTTTATAGTTTACGCTAGATTTCATACGTTATGTTTTGGGTCCACACATGACTAGAAAGCTTAGTTTTTATTTTTTATATGCATGCTTCGTAGCAGTTTTTACAAAGAAAAGAAACTAACCTAACACTCAATTTATGATTCATGACTGATGGTTTTTTAACCTTCATGATGTTTCAGACCCAAAAAAGTATACAAGGATCCAGATGATGGACACCAAAGATTTCTGCTTGAACTAGAATTTGTACAATGTCTTGCCGATCCAACATATTTTCACTATAAGTTTATGTTACCATGGCGAAATCGTAATCTTGAATAATAATATGAAATTTCACTAAGGCAATCGGTAAGTTCTGATCATTATACTTGATGAAATAAGAAACTACTTCTTTTGTTTTCGTCTTGAATTTTAGCAAGTCGTTCAAAAAAATTCAGCAAGAACCTATAAATGAGTCAATGTTTGGTGCCCGTTTACGTTGATTGTTGATTTTTTTTTTAGTTTACGCGATTTAACGTAACGATCAAAATTAAAAGTAAGCGCGTACGAGAAAAAAATAATAGTGAATTAAATAGCGTCGTACATTGATCAAAAATACGAATTGTTACAACGGACATAAACTATGATCCAATCATTGCTAATAATTGAAGGGCCAAGATCAAAGGGAGCGTGTAACAAACTCCAGGACCTAGAAGCTTCTCTGAAGGCTATATAAAGCCTCTCACATTCACACACACACATCTTCTTTTCCCGTTTTAGTTTTTAGTAGTTTAAGTAATTTTCAATTAAATGTAATTTTCTTTAAGCTCTTGTAATTTCACTTCAAGTTTTGTAATCTGTTTGAAATAGTAATAAAATCATAGTTTGTTTTATGAAATTTGTTTGTGCTCCTTTATTTCCAAAAAGCTTTTTACCTACTTTTCATAAGCTGTTTACTGTTTCAAAAGCTCCTAATAAGCTCATACAAGCTCTTTGAGTCTCTAAGCTCAAATTGAGCTCATAATAAGCATCTAATTGATTCAATTGAAAGCACTAGTCAAATTTATATATATATAGTATTAATCCCGTGAAAATTTTTTCCAAATTACTTCTCAAACAAGAGAAATAAAAGGATAAAATCTCACTAAAGAAAACACAATACGTATATTTTTAACCGAGAAGTATTTCTTCTCGGGTCGTTTCCCAACGAAGTCGTGAATTGAGATTTGGCGATAATTCGGATTCGAGTTCAGAATTGGTAAAGGATTTTTGAACGTTTGATTATACTACAAATATAATAGCATGAACTAAAAACAATTAACTAACACGAAATTTAAATGCACGAAAAGTAAAAACGTGAGCTAAAACTAAAATTTAAAATCTAAGGCACTACTTTTAACAAACTTTTTACCTAAAAATCACAAATTTAAAAAGAAAACTTTTAGGAAAAAGAATTGGAATTTTTTAACTAGTTTTGAATTTTTTATGAATTTTTAAAGAAAAATGAATTAACAAAAATAAACTTTTTCTAAAAATTATCACTAAAATTTTACTTTTATTTTTCAAAAATACTAGATTTAAAAAGAAAATTATCTCAAAAAGAATCAAAATTTTCAACTATTTTTCTATTTTCTATGATTTATTTAAGAAAAAGAAATTAATTAAAACCTATTTTAATTCCTAGAAAATACAAATTTAACTGGAAAAATAAAGAAAAATGGTTTTTAGCTACTTTAAATGTGCAGAAATTTAATGGAATAAAAATGCCCAAATTTTATAACCTAATTGAACCCTAATTTTACCAATTAAAACTAAAACCTAATTTTATTAAAACAAAAATTAAAAATATAAAATCTATTTTATTTAATCCTAAAAAGACAGGGTAGAAAATGTAATAAAGGAAAGTAAAGGGTAGGCGGGATAACTATGATGAATTTACACTCTAATGTAAACGGGTACCCCTTAACTATTACAAAAACACAAAACAGACCCTACGATTATGCTTATTTTGGCTTATCTAAAAAGTGAGAATAAGCTAAAACTTAAAACTACAAAGTTGAAGAAGAGCTTATACACAACAACTTTAATAAAGGCACTTTCTACTTTTAACAACAGAATAAGCTAGAAAATTAAGCTTTTTAAAACTGTTACAGAAACTAGTGTTTTCCTATAATTTCTAATTTTTGGCTTATTTCTAGCTTATTATTCTATAAAAGTAAAAACTAAAAGATGCTTTTTGGAGCTTAAGATGTAAACTAAAGATTTCTAGGAAGAAAATAAGCTAAAGGTATACAAGTTTGATAAGAAAATTGCTATTAAAAAGCTAAGGTTCAGGCTTAAAACTGTTCTTAAGCTTTACCTAATAAGCTATCTAGCTTATTAATAAATCCTAAAAGCTTAAACTTTGAAAATAAGCTATACTATAAACCTTGAATAAACCTAGATAAAAGTTTTTTTTGAAAATTACAACTAGAAAAGAGAAATCTAAAAGAATTAAGCTAGTGATTTCATTTGCTTTTATACTACTTTTGCAGGTAAAAATAAGCTTGGTCTAAAAGCTTAAAATGAATCTAAGAGATTAATTTTTGTTAAAGCTATGGAAATCTACTAAAATGCTTAATTTCTAAATCCAATCTTTCTAATAATGAATTCTAAATGGAAACTAGAAATTGTAATGAGCGCAGCAGTTAATACTGTTTTGTTTAATTCCTAATTATGCTGATGCACATGCCACATCTAAATATGCAGGCTAAATTTTGAAGTTAGAACTCTTTAAACTATCTATCCTAAATGCTATTGAGTCTATATTAACCAAACCTAACACTAGAATGCTAGTAAAACACTTATCTCTAAAACTACTTCTCACTAAAACTGCCCTGGTGATTAAACACTATTTTTAAGCTAGAAATTTTGTAATTCTACAAACTAATACTTGAAACCTATTTAAAACTTCATTACTTTGTTAAACTCAACTATGTAAAGTGCTATGACAGAATTTTGTTGACTTTTAGAGTCCAAAACAGCTTAACCCAAACACTAGTTATTATAACTGTCCTAAACAAATTTTGACTTAAAATCTATTTTAAAGCTAAAACTGTTGAAACCTTTTATCTACTCAAACTCTACTTAACCTAATTAAGCTATTTTAACTATTAAACCTACAGCTTATTAAAAGGAAATAGCTAGTTACTCTCCTAGCTTATTAAGACTAAATGACAGGATTTTAAGCTAAATTGAATCTCAATGATTTTAACTACAACAGCTTAAAGGCATCTCAATATCTAAACTTAACTAAACAATTTTAAACAAAATTAAGCACTTAAGAAGACAAAGCATTAAGCTACTAGAATAAGCTTCAAATGATAGAAATGAAATGTAGAAAATTAAACCTGAAATTTGAAGTATCTTCACACTAAGCTATCCAAAAGTAGAAGCTTAGTGTTCTTAATGGCTTCCAAAGCCTCTAAACCTCAATAAGCTCAATAAGCTGAATTTGAGCTTATTACTCCAAATAGCTTCTAAGTTTGATCAATATGAATTCGAATAACCATATTTGAACTATATTAAACAAAAGCAGTATTTAAAAGAAATCTTAGAACATTTGGACAACTTGAAAGCTTAGAGAAAATAGAATAAGCTACAAAGAGCTTTTTACAAGCTTATTTGATAAAAACAGCTTATTTCATGATTATTTGAACTCAAACTAAACTGAACTAGCTTTTATTACTTAAAGAACAAAGATTACAAGAGAAATAACACGAGTTACAACTGAAATGAAGGATTCAAAAAGCTTAATTCGAAAAATTAATGAACAGTAAAACGAAATTTTAAAAGAGAAAATTACAAATTTAACTAACTAAAACTCTAACTACTCACTAACTAAGCACTTGAGCTTCTATTTATAGAAGGATGATGATGAGAGTGATGAGAGCTTCTTCATTTTCAGCCGTTGGATCTTTGTCAATTGAATGTAAGCCGTTGATCTTGAATTGATGAGGTGTTAGGACCAATAAGCTGTTGCCACGTGGGCGAAGTGATGTGGAGAGGCTAAAATACGAGGTTGAGTTGAGCTTGTAGAGGAGCGGGGTAGTGATTGAAGAAGTTGGGTTTGCTTGGGTATTTGGGCGGGAAAGTCTGTTGGGGACAGTTATAGAATTTTTAAGCCGCGTGTTATGTTTTGAAACTTTGAGGTTATTGCAAAAACAGCCCTTGCGTTTCATTTCCTTTATTGTAGTGTAAAAACAACTTTCAAAGTTTGCACTTCTGGCCCTTGTATTTCATATCTTCCTTTTCCTTTTAATAACTAACTTTCAACTTTTGCAACTTTGGTCCTTTGAACTTTGAAACTTCCAAATAAGCCTTTGAACTTTGAAAACTTGTCAACAATGGTCCTTTGACTTTCATTTGGGTCTTCATTGACTTGTATCGGGTTGATCCGGCTTTGATTGATTTGGCTTCCCATCTTGTCTTGTCTTTTCCGTTTCTTTGTCGGTTTTGACTGATTTTGCTCACTTTTGTCTTTATTATCCTTTCCTGCACAACAGACACAAAAGCACACATTTTTCTATCCTTTTGGCATTTTCTTGGCTTTTATTTGGCAAAATCCCGGGTAATTAATAGATACAATTAAGCATTTATCAAAATTCCCCAAACTAAAGGATTGCCGTGTCCTCACGCAATGTTAT
>BQNB010157307.1:0-15165 GCA_026074375.1 Tanacetum coccineum | reverse complement strand
ATGTGTTTGCTTATGATTGCATGAAACCTAGTTTGTAATCTCTTTTATTATTGCTTCTTGTTAATGGTGTGCACATTAGGCATTAGAAAACTAGCTATTCGATCTTCATATCATAGCATAGACGTCTAGTGAAACGTAGTTAGGTTAAAGGATACCTATGATAAGATCTTCATATGTAGATCACCTTGGGGTGGATTCTGAATTAAGTATTTATTACGCGTGAATTTACTATTGGGCATGAGCGGTGTCTGCAAGTAACCACTGTCTATGTTGTCATGTAGATAGCAGACTTGACTAACCCGCTGCTGAATTAGGGAATACTTACACATTACACTAACGAGGGTGACGGGCAATAAAATCAGAGAAAATAACTAGAGAGTAGTGCATGATTAGGTGAACACGTTTGTTTAACCATACGAGTTTTTCATCAATTTAATTTTCTGCATAATTAGGAGTAGTTTAATCAACCCATCTTCAAAACCCAGATTTTACTTGCTTTTAAGAAAAAGAAAAATACAATAAATAATCTTCCCTCAATCTTTATACCTTAGTAAACGTACAATTTGAGCCTACCCAAACTATTCCCCTAGAGAACGATAATAATCCCCTGAGTCTTACATATACTACACTACAACGGTTAGGTACTCTGCCTAGAAGGGTTGTAAAACTTTTGCATTGCAACCCACCGCATCAGAATGGTGTTATGAAATCATTGGATATCCTTTTGGGTTTAAAAGAAATCCTAATTTGGTAATGAAGATAGTAATTTTAATGGAAAATCTAATGGTAAACCTTTTAATGGATGTGTAGAATCACAAAGGGGTGCTTCCACTTCCACAGGATCTACCAGCTTTGACACTCCTTTTACCAAAGATCAAATGATGAAAATTTCTCTCTCTTATTAATGAAAACCCCTCTGGAAATGCAAATACGAATATGGCAGGTATGAGACCTACTTTTTTTTAATGGAAATGCATTTTTTAATCTTCATTTTGAAAAATTCTTCTATGCTCAGACTTGTTCTTATATGTATAATTTGTCTCTGGGATGGATTATTGATTCTGGGGAAAACCAACACTTAACCGTATCTACTAAAAATATGTTTGGTGTGTATGATATATCCAGTCTTAATCTTACTGTTAGCCATTCCAATGACATTCTTGCTAAAATTACTGCTATTGGGAATTTAAGGTTAACTGCTAATGTGGTGTTGTTTGATGTGTCAATGTTGTTGGAGTTTGTGCCGAATAGTGTGTAGTCTTTTGGTCTGTGCACGAATTACCATTAAAGACAGTAAATCTTGATTATGGTTTTGAGATGCACATTATATTATATTTCCAAATTTAAATCTGGTTAAAGCTGTGGGGACTGCTACAGTGAGAACTAGTGGAAACTCGATTGTTTGATGTAGAATCAAAATGGTAAGTCTCTTAGTTGTCTGTCTAATTCTGCTTTTTTTTCATGGTATCTAACAACTTTGGCTTGACATGGCAATACTTGGTCATACCTTTAATCAGGTTTTGTCTATCCTTAGTAAGTCTATTAATTTGAGATATGACAATCATATCTCTCCTTGTGACATATGTCATAAGGCAAAGCAGACTAGGGATCCCTTTTGGTTGAGTGACCATAAGTCTATTTCTGTTGGTGATTTGATTCATTTAGATTTGTGTGGACCCTACAAGGTTGTTAGTAGGGATGGTTATAAGTACTTTATGACTATTGTTGATGATTACAGTAGGGTTGTTTGGAATAGTTGTGTGAATATGGCTTACTTGCTTGCAAGCCTACTGCAACTCCTATACAGCAAAATGTTAGTTTAATTCATATTGAGTCTGAAAAGATCAAAATCTTAAATGTTTTACTGAGTATCAAAAGTTAGTTGGAAAATTGATAAATATGTCTATTACAAGACCAGATATATCTTATGTAGTTCACTGCTTATCTCAGCATATGCATTCTCCATTGAAATTACATTTTGCTGTTGGATTAAGAGTGTTGAGGTATTTGAAATCAAATCGTGGGTCTGGTATACAGTTTTATCATGGGAAAAAGTTGAGTCTGCATGCTTATTCAGATGCAGATTGGGCTAAATGTCTTATTTCCAGGAAATTTGTACCTGGTTTTTGTGTGTATTTCTGTGGAAATTTAGTTTCATGAAAAAGTAAGAAGCATGTAACCCTTTTAAGGTCTTCAGCAGAAGCTGAATATAGATGCATGCATCTACAACCTGTGAAATTTTATGGTTGATTAATTTGCTAAAAGACTTGAATGTGGATGGTCTGCTACATGTGCCTTTGTATTGTGATAGTACTTCTGCTATCTAAATTCCTATGAATCCTAACTAAACAATTTGAGATTGATGTGCATTTGGTTAGAGAGAAGGTTGCTACTGGTGCTATTAGCACTGTAAAGATAAATTCGGCTAAAAATATTGTTGATATCTTTACTAAGAGTTTGAGTATTACTCAACATAAGCAATTCTGCTTACAGCTGAATTTGGTTGATATGTTTGAAGTATGAGGTTGAGGAGGAGTGTTGAAATATGTGTGTTGACTTGGTCAACCTCATACTTGAGGGACTGTTATTGATATTTATCCTAACTCTTAATAGTTTGTGCTAGTTTGGTTGTGTTCTATTTTGCAGGGACTGATGTTGCCAATTGGGAATTATTGCTGCCTATATAAGCTAACCATTAGCTCATTCTAGGGTTGCAACTTTTAATAATCGTTTTATCTCTCAAACAAATATCTCTTTTATTCTAGTCTTTGTATTCATTCTTGGTTATTGATCATCTTGATGATCAACTGTTCTTGTCATTAGGTATTTGATTGAGTATGAAGTGAGGACATATGAGTAAGAAGTGATCTTGTATTGAAGAAGAGTGTTCTGCATCCATAGGGAGACACCATCAACAACACTATTTCTTTTGTATTTTTGATAAACATACAGTTATGGGCTTATATGTTGATTTTATTAATAAAAAAATAAGCATGTGGGGAGGTTTGGCGAGCGCGTATGTGAGTGTTAATAGGTTAGACTGATAATTTTTACACAAATTTATGAGCGGATATACTCACACGGAGTATTAGTTAAATATATAGAAATAAGATGTGGTCAAAATTTGTATACCCCTTTTCATATGGTTGGCAAATGGCAAATGCCTTAGTTTTTATTTTGTTGAGGTATAAAAAGGTTAAAAAAAGAAACAGCTAAAAAATGATTGAAGAAAAGCATTGCAATACATTATTGTTGATTTAACAAGCAATCTTAATATAAATTAATGGAGTAATGCGGACTGCGTTTTTACATGTAGCTATCATTATTCTTATTCTTATCAGTAAAAAAACGATGTCATACAAAAACAAATTCCTTTAATCATCATTTACTTTAAGCTATAAAAACATGGACGGTAAATTATAAAATTAAATAATGAGAGATTTGATGACTGCTTTTTACATGTAGCTATCTTGTTTCTTAACAGTCAAATACGATGTCATGCCATATTAAATTCTTTAATCTTCCGTGCATGCATTTATCTAGATTCCGAAGTTAAGGAACTAACATTAACTAGAAAAATATATAGTTTATGGTTTAATTATTAATGGGTTAAGTTGTTAAAAAGCAGGGAGCAACAAGCCACCAACGATGTATATGTAAGCAAAACTAGAAAACTGCAAAAATAGAGCATCTCCGATGTTATTATGTTAAGTGGGCTGATTTTTACACTTTAGAGACGTTTGGTTTGTATAATGTTTTTGTAAGAGTTGTAATATGTCAACGAATTTTAATGTGAATAAAGGTAAAATTGAGATCCTCTAAAGTTTATATGAACTTTACCGGTAAAGTTTTCTTACAAAAAATAAAGTAAACCATGTCCCTCAGTATGCCTCACTGTTATGTTTGTGAGAGAACTTTACCGGTAAAGTTCATATGAACTTTAGAGGATCTCAATTCATAAATGTAATATACCAAAGAAATTGTAATCGTAATCTAAATTAGTTGTAATTAAAGTGATAGAATTTTAATATAAAATAATTATTAAGGTTGCAAAAATTGCTAGGCGCTAGCTGGGCAGGCGGATACAGCCTAGCGATTAATCGGTTAGGCAGAGATTAATCGGATTGGATTTGTATATATAAAGTTATAAGATTTTGAAAATATATGCATGATTTGCGCGATTTAGCTGATTTTTGTCCGATCTGGCCAATTTATTCCCGATTTGGCTGATTTTTATCCGTAACCGAGTTGGCCGATTTAGTCGATTTTTGTCCGATTTGGCCGATTTATGCTTGATTTGGCCGATTTTTATCCGATTAATCGGTATGTTGACCGATGTTTGACCAAACCAATTAATTAGGCCGATTAATGAAAATCAAGGTGGTTAATCCTCGGCTAATGCCTAGGTATCGATTAATCGGCCGCCTAGGCCGATTTTAGCAACACTGGTAATTATAATTCAAAATAATAATAATAACAGAGTTATATTTAAATTAAATAATAAATAAAATTAATAATGAAAAAAATGACTAATAACATTTTAAAATTATAAAAAATATATTTAATAATAATAATAATAATTAAAAAAATGTTAATAATAATAATTTAAACGTCAACACCCTGAAGAGAGTATGGCTAATGTCATTCGTTGGTGGAGTATACTTGGTGCTAGTTTGCAGCTTGTGAGGGAGGTTTTAGCTTAACCATCCCCATCATGGTCAAATATTTATGAGCAAAACTGGTTGAGCGAAATGTCAAGCATTGTAAGAGGAATATTTGTGATGACCATTATACTGCATTAGTCAGAATTTTTTCTTTTTCTACTCCTTATAATGATGCTACTCTTTAGTACTTAAAAGCTAAGCATCCGTTCAAACTTTTCCCCTCCTTGTCATATATACCAATTTATTATCATTACTTCATTGCATCCCTTGATATGGTTCTAGACATGGTTAAGAGTTTCCCTCGTGGCACGTCTTGTGGACAAGATTGATTGAGTGCCCAACATCTCAAGGATTGTTTAATTGGTGTTGTTGTGGCTATCTCTGATTAGTTAATCGATTCTATCACCATCTAGTGAATCTATTTCTTGATGGTAAATGCCCCAAGATGTTGGGTGAATATATTGTTAGTGCTCATATCACGACGATGGTCAAGCCGGGTGGTGGTATCCGTCTTACAGTTGTAGAAACTGTTTGGAGGAGTTTGGTTTCCAAGGTCAGTGTTGCTATTATTCGTCATTCTTTAGATGGTTATTTAAATGATCTACACTTTGGTGTTGGGGGTACCGGGAGGAGGGGAGGCTACACTTCATGTCGTGAATCGGTTGATTAAAGACCGGGGAGATGATGTATGTCTTTCGATGTTGTTGTGGGATTCTAAAAATACCTTAAATTTGGTGGATCGTAAATTTCGCGTTGGGTGGAATTTTTTTACTCTAGCCCAGCTAGATTGTACTATGGAAAACACACTTTATGGTCGCATTAAGGTCTGCAGGGTGATCCTTTAGGACCTTTACTCTTAGCCTTAGTGTTACATCCTGTGGTATGTATAATTAGAGAATCCTTTGGCTTTTCCATTCAGGCTTAGTATCTAGATGATGGCACTATTATTGGTGATACTTTGCTTGTGGAGAAGACTATAGAATTAATTATGAAGGATGGACCTCGATGTGTCTTGCATCTCAATGCTGATAAAATTGAGGCTTTTTAGCCAAGCAATTTGTGCGGTGTCTTCCCCCTAATGTACTCAGCCTTGCAATGTTGTTTAAATTCAACTTGCGTGGCTAGCCATTGTGGACTTAATTTTAGTAGTAAGCTAGTGATGAAGCAATGTGGTTAAAACTCTTATCAGCTTATTATCAACACCCTCCGCTATAAGCAGAACACAAGTGTAACAGGACAGGATCGTCCACACAATTGATATAAGAAACAATAGAGAAATTCAGTAAATGAAAGATAAGCTCATAAACATGTCATTACGACTCCTACTCAAATGGAGACTTTTATCATGGATAGTCAATACCACGACATATCACAACATAGTCATAAAATCTTAAAATTCTGACACACTCGGGACAAGTTGAAATAAAGTCAAACAGACAACATAAACATAAAGATAGAATGTAGGAACACTAGGGATAAGTAACCCATAAGGGTTACGTCCCAAGTCTCTCTAAGCCAAGTGAGGATAGTCTTATTCTTCCTTAGGCACAGTGAGTTGATTACCTAAAAATGAATACTCGAAAAGGTCAACATAATGTTGGTGAGCTTGTAGGTTAAAGTAAAAGACCCACTTGTTGTGCATATAGTTTAAGTAGGACAATAGTGAGAAGATATGCATATATGACATTCAGTATCATTACACAATAACAATTCACATAACGACAAATCACATAATAACAAATCACATAATAAAACTCAATAACGTGGGTGTATCCTCTCAAAGTTATATTGGCGCCCTACCCACATGAAATGGGTGTCTCTTTTCCGAGATAATTTACTTCCACAATTTATGTACAAATCACACATATAACAATATAACTCACATAATGTCCAAAAGAAAGGTTTATCACAGCACAAAAAATTTTAAATAACGTTTGATTATCATTTTCCCCTAGGAAAACATAAGTAAAGAAGGGGCTACGAAGACTCACCTTAAGTGAACCGGTGAATCGAAATAGATCAACAAGTGAAAGATGAGCTCGAATGTCCTAATGCGACCTAGTTGGAATATAATGTACTTTAAGTGAGCGCCAATGATGGCGAAAAGATGCATATGCAATGTTATAAAGTTCTCATCACCCGAATATGTTTGCGTTTAGTATACTAGTAAAAATACGATATCGTAAAAGTTACATAGTTTTTATTAAGTTTTCGACGCTAAAGCAAAAGTCACTATTGTACCGATCTAAAAAAATCCCGTACATTATTCGTTTCCTAAATACTCCCGTTAAATTTATATTTCGCCTAAACGCGCTAAGTATCTTACCAAAGTCTAGTTACAAATTATATTCGTCACTAATTCATTATTATCATATTTTACGTCACCAATTTTAATAATTCCTAACTCGCTAACTTAATAATATTTTAAAAAGTTTCTGATGCACACAGATAATATATAAGTGATACTATATTATTCGTTAAGGATTTTATAGCTTATTCGGACTCGAAAACGCCCAAAACCTCATTTTAAATTCCAGCTCACTTTTATTAGTCAAGTTTATGCAGCAAATTTATAAAATTTTCAGATTTCAGTCAATTTTTACAAAGGTGTAGCTCCTTCGTTATAATTATTCACGGAATTGTTAAAAGCTATGTTTCAAGGAAAAATCACGTTCTACAAGTTTTCTTTTATAAGTTTTACCCTACTCGGACTCGAAATGGGTCAAAATCATGAAAACGTAAACTGGATAGATTGTGTCGAAAACAGTTTTGAGCTGGAAAAAGTTACTAGTTTTTACGCAACTTCATTTGGTCATAACTCACTCGTTTTAAGTCTGTTTTAGTGATCTTTATATCCACTCGTTCGTATTTAAATGTACTAATATATTTTTAACGTTTTGACTTTTTAAAGTATTTTTAACAACTCGTTTTATTCCATTAAAAATCTAGACAACAAGTATTTATACCAAAACTACACTATATTTTTAGCCGCAAACAACACAACTTCAAAACTAGCCTAAATCCCTTCCACCGATTGTTACCAGGACTCAAACAACTCTAATACTACCTAATCCCTTCCACCAATTGATATAATATCATCAAGAACCACTTTTAACATTTATAATTATATTTCTAACCTAAAAGTACAATAATATTAAGAAAAGCTCAAAAACCCAAATTAGTTGTACAACTCTTTTTATTTTTGTTAGTTTCTTTGTAAAAATCATTTTTTATACAAACAAAGTGATGAGATGTGTGCTTAGATGAGAATATGTGAAAGATGTATGAAAAAGAGATGAGAATATGCTTACAAGAATGTAGAGAAAGATGTTTAATGACCTGACAACCGACTTGTATCAACCCAAATACGACCACAAAAGAATCACTAGCATGAATGAGATGAGTATTTGAGATCAAGAAAAACAAACACCAAGATTGGTGTTGATTGGGTTTCGGTCGAGCAAGCAAAGATAGAAAGAAAGAGAGCTTTTTGCTTTGTGTGTGTTGGAAATCAGATGGGTGAATGAATACATATGAATGTAGACACTCTCTAGAATCTTCCCACATGGGATCTATTTTGTGTAGGGTTCTAATCATGTGCAAGACAAAAACACAAAGAGGGAATAAAGGATAATCATGTACTATGGGAGACAAGCTTAACAAAAATGTGGGAAGGTTGTGGGGTGTGGGGGTGTGGCGGACGAACAAAACCAAGGAGGGGGGACCAAAATTTTAAAATTTAAATCTTTAGGGTTAAGTATAAATATCTAGATACTTAGAGATTAAGGGTAACACTAGCATGCATGTTATTAATCTAGTAAGTAAACTTTTACGTGACACGTAAAAATTAAACACGCGACATAATTAAAATATATCCGTACAGTCGTAACACGCTAATCACGAGTAGACTATATTTACTCAATTGTCGGAGCGCATCCGGTGACGTTTTCGCAAAAACGCGGTAAATTCAACGGTTTCACATAAAAGTCACATTTTCACAAAACAACAAATACCCAAGTAATTAAATAAAACTAAGTCTGAACACGACGGTTGCTACAGTCTCCCCAATTAAAAGGAATTTCATCCTGAAATTCCATTTAATACTACTTAGGGACAAGTCCATCTTTGAAAAGATACGGATACTTAAGTTTCATATGGTCCTCTCGTTCCCAGGTAAATTCAGGTCCTCGATTTCAGTTCAATCGTACCTTGATGATTGGATTCCTACTACGCTTCAACTTCTTGACCTCTCGGTCCATGATCTCCACCGGTTCTTCTACAAAGAGCAACTTAGCATCCATTTGGATTTCATCCAACGACACATGTAGAGTTTCATCTGCTATACAATTCTTGAGGTTGGATACGTAGAACGTATCGTGGACACCATTTAGCTCTTGTGGCAACTTCAGAATATATGCCAACAGACCTACCCATTTAATAATTTTGAACGATCCTACAAATCTACGCGCTAACTTACCATTCTTTACAAAATGCACAACTCCCTTCCATGGAGACACTTTGAGCAATACATGATCGCCAACACAAAATTCCAAAGGTTTTCGACGGTTATCGGCATAGCTCTTTTGACGATCGCGAGCAGCCTTAAGTATGTCCTTAATTTGGAAGATCTTGTCGGTAGTCTCTTGTACGATCTCAGGTCCAATCATTTTACTTTCACCGACTTCAGCCCAAACAACAGGCGAGCAACACTTCCGCCCGTAAAGTGATTCAAACAGGGCACACTTTATGCTAGTATGATAACTATTATTGTAGGAGAACTCAGCCAACGGAAGGTGGGTATCCCAACTTCCTCTAAAATCAATGACACACGCTCTAAGCATATCCTCCAAAGTTTGGATAGTACGCTCACTCTGACCATCAGTCTGTGGATGGTAAGTCGTGATCATGTCCAAACGCGTTCCCAACGCTCTTTGCAACATCTTCCAAAATTGTGAGGTGAATCGACCATCTTGGTTTGATATTATCGATATGGGCACGCCATGTCGTGCCACCATCTCATTGATGTAGAGTCTTGCCAATTTCTCGGTCGGGTACTCCTCTCGGATTGTTAAGAAATGGGCCGATTTAGTCAATCTATCCACAATAACCCAGATTGAATCATGCCCGCTACTAGTCCTAGGCAGCTTCGTGATAAAGTCCATAGATATCCCCTCCTATTTCTACTTGAGGATTTCCGATTGTTGTAGTAAGCCATATGGTCTCTAATGTTCGGCCTTAATCTTCGAGCAGGTTAGAAACTTGCTAACGTAGATAGCAATGTCCTTCTTCATCCTATGCCACCAATACACATCTCTAAGGTCATGGTACATCTTATCTGCTCTGGAATGAATCAAGTACCTTGACTTGTGTGCTTCATTCATCATTAGGGTCCTTACGTTGCCCACTAGTAGAATCCAAATTTGACCTACGAAGTACATTGTGTCATCCTCTTTACGCTCCATTTATTTGTCTAATCCTCGCAGAGCTTCACCTTGCACATTAACTTCCTTGAATGCTTCCTTTTGGGCTTCGAGTATCTTGCCTTTAATGTCTGATCAAATCGTCATGTTCATTGCTCGCACACGTATTGGCTTGACTCTTTCCTTTCTACTCAATGCATCGGCTATCACATTCGCCTTACCAGGATGGTAGCAAATTTCACAACCATAATCGCTAAACAACTCAATCCACCATCTCTGCCTCATGTTTAATTCCTTCTGATCGAAGATATGTTGAAGACTCTTATGGTCGGTATAGATAACACTCTTCGTTCCGTACAGGTAATGTCTCTAACATTTAAGGGCAAATACTACCGCACCGAGCTCGAGATCGTGGGTGGTATAATTCTTCTCATGCACCTTGAGTTGCTAGGATATGTATGCAATCACCTTACTCCTTTGCATTAGTACACATCCAAGTCCTTGTCCTGACGCGTCACAATACACCACGAAGTCGTCTGGTCCATTAGGGAGGGCCAAAATCGAAGCACTACACACGCCATCTTTCAGGGTCTGAAAGGCTTTCTCTTGTTCTTCACCCAATCGAACTTCTTATCCTTTTGGGTCAACAAGGTGAGTGGTTGTGCAATCCTAGAAAAGTTTTTGATGAAGCGCCGGTAGTAACCTGCTAATCCTAAGAATTGATGAATCTCTGACGAAGTGCTAGGAGCTTTCCAATTCTTCTCTGCTTCTATCTTGCTGGGGTCCACATGAATACCTTCTTTGTTGACTACATGTCTATGGAAACGTACTTCTTCCAACCAGAATTCACACTTCGAGAACTTAGCGTATAGTTTCTCTTCCTGAAGTAGTTCTAGGATTAGTTTCAAATGGACTTCATGTTCTTCCTTAGTCTTAGAGTAAATTAGGATATCGTCAATAAAGACTATGACGAACTTATCCAGATACGGCTTACACACACGGTTCATTAGGTCAATGAAGACATCATGTGCAATTGTGAGCCCGAAAGGCATCACTAGAAATTCGAAGTGACCATAGTGAGTTCTAAAGGCAGTTTTTGGTATGTCCTCTTTGTGAACCCTTAGCTGATATTATCCTGACCAAAGATCTATCTTTGAGAAATACCGCGAACCTTGGAGTTGATCAAACAACTCGTTAATCCTCGGAAGAGGGTAACGGTTTTTAACTATAAGTTTGTTCATTTCGCGATAGTCGATGCACATGCGAAGGGAACCATCCTTCTTCTTAACAAATAGAACGGGTGCTCCCTAGGGTGAATGAATCCGACGAATGAATCTCTTGTCTTTGAGTTCTTGGGGTTGGTCGGATAACTCTTGCATGTCAGAAGGTGTTAAATGATACGGAGCTTTTGCTACATGGGTCGCTTCGGGAACGAGGTCTATTCGGAATTCGACTGTTCGAATGAGAGGTAATCCCGTTAAGTCGTCAGGAAAGACCTTAGGAAAATCTCTTATAATCGGACTGTCTTTGAGTTCTTTTCGTCGGCCTTCATACTTGCGAGGTGCTTCAGTTTCCTTCCAACCGTTCACCATGGACTTTGAGTACGTCGCCGTTCGGTAAAGGTATACGGATTATCCTCCGTGGCAAACTATTTATGCCCTAAGTTTCGATAACCAGTCCATACTCACTATTACGTCAAAACTTCCTAGCTCAAAAGGTAAAAAGTCAATACTAAAGGGGACATCTTCTAATACTAAGGTACACTCACGAATAATCTTATTGGTTTCCTCATTTTTACAGTTTGCCATTTCAATTACGTAACTAAAGTTCATGTCACTGGGTTGTGCATTAATCATGGTAATGAATTTAGTAGAAACAAAGCTATAATCGGCACCAGAGTCAAATAATACGGTAGCATACAGATCATTTTAAGAATACGTACCTGTCACGATGTTCGGGTCCTGTAGGGCTTCATTAGCACCCAATGCAAATGCACGACCCCCACCCTGGTTGCCATTGTTCCCACGGTTAAAGTTGTTCCCACCAATTGCCAACACCTGATTTGGGTTGCTTTGCACTTGTCCTGATGCTCTGTTTAGTTTGGGACATGTGTTACATAAATGGTATGGGCTTCCACACTCATAACAACTCTTCGGTTATTTGTCGAGTTAATGGCAATAAATGGCATCACCCGCTTGGCTAATGCCCTCCAATCCTTTGCAACATGACTTGGCTGATTGCAGTTAAAGCATGTGCGGCAAGGTGTAGTCTCCTGATGATGGTAGCTACATTTAGCAAACTTAGGGTGAAGACCCTTGTACTCTTTATTGCCAGAATCTGTCGCCACGAATCCTTTTCCAGTCTTAGCCCTCTTATTTTACTCCTGGCATCTTCTTTCCTGGCAGTTTCACCACTCTCCTTCCTTTTCTCACTACTCCTCTTCAACAATCCATTTCTCACAGCGTCATCAGTTAAGCCTCCAGCCTTCAATATCGCACTCTGAATAGTAGTGGGTTCAGTTGCTCGCACCATTCCACGGATCTGAGTAACTAGACCATAGATATACCTATCGATCCTCTTGGATTCGGAGGTAACTAGATGCGGAACTATCTTGGCGAGCTCATGGAATCGATCTGTGTAGGTTGTATGACTAGCCCCCACCATAGTGTGGTTCCAGAACTCGTTTTCTAGCTTCTGCATCTCATTCTGAGGACAATACTTATCCCTCAGCAGTGTTTTGAAGTCATCCCATGCCATGCCCACAGCGATTGTCCTTCCCTTAGCCTAGACCTGCGTGTTATACCAAGTTAACGCCTTCCAGTTAATGAGTTTGTAGTATGCTTCACCCTCTGGTTGATTGCACAGTTGCTCATGTCGATCACCGATTCCATCTTCTCCACCCATCGAGTATATGCTATCGCGCCACCTTTGCCATCAAACTCCTTTGGTTGACATGCCATAAATTCCTTATACAAGCATCAGTTTCCATTGTTATTGCCGCCGCCATCTCTAGGGTTGGCCATAAAATCCTTATATGAGCATCTGTTTCCATTGTTGTTGTTGTCTCCATCTCTAGGGTTGCCATGTTTGTGTCCTTTCTCATTGTTTTCCCTATTTGTGTTATTCTCTCCACTCCCGTCATTGACGTTTCCTTGGTTGTTAGTTCTGTTGTTGATTTGTGTGACGATGGTAGGGAGCAAGTCCTGAAGCTACTAAGCGATCATCGCGGTGATGTCGAGATTCCCACCAATGTTTCCAATGCCGTCGTTGTTACCATTGTAACCGATGATGCCATTGTCAGCATTGCCTCGACTGCCTCCCCTACCTTTGCGTGCGTCCGTCCTTCTATCCCTTGGTGTTGCACCACCTCGGTCAGCGCTACGAGTCATCATTCTTGGAGGCATCATCTATACGCGGAGAGATAATTCAAGGGTTTTTAGAATTCGGCGTCGTAGATTCTTACTTCTACTATACTTTACCCTGTTAGATAATCCATGATTTTGATAATTCCACATAGTTCTTTGTTATTTGTAAAAACGTTGGTCAAACGTTTTTAGAATACCATTATACCATGTATCTTTATCATCGTCACTTTATATCATACTTAGGCTAATATCAATAGGCGAATGTTCAAGTAGCATATAAAGGTCTTTCTTAGGCACAAATGACTCGCAAAGCAAGGCATACATATAATCGCACAGGTAAGTCCTATTATGCAAGCTACATGAAGGTTCATAGGTTATAGTCTAGGGAAAACCATCTAGTTCTCTATAACCAATGGCACTGAAACCAATCTGTCACACCCCGTCGAAGGCGAAAACACAAGGTGTAACGGACAAGATCGTCACAACACATTGATATAAAACAATAGAGAATTCATTAAATAAAAGATAAGCGTAAACGTGTCATGACGACTCCCGACACAAGTGGAGACTTGTATTGTGGATAGTCCATACCACGACATCATAGTCATAAAATCTTAAATTCTCACAACTCGAGACAAGTACGAATAAAGTCAAACAGACAACATAAACATAAAGATAGAATGCAGGAACACTAAGGATAAGTAACCCATGTCCTAAGTCTCTCTAAGCCAAGTGAGGATAGTATTATTCTTCCTTAGGCACGGTGAGTTGATTACCTAAAAATGAATACTCGAAAAGGTCAACATAATGTTGGTGAGCTCGTAGGTTTAAGTAAAAGACCCACTTGATATGCATATAGTTTAAGTAGGACAATAACGAGAAGATATGTATATATGGCATTCAGTATCATCACACAATAACAATTCACATAACGACAAATCACATAATAAAACTCAATAACGTAGGTGTATCCTCCCAAAGGTATATTGGCACCCTACCCAGATGAAATGGGTGTCTCTTCCCAAGATAATTTACTTCCACAATTTAGGTACAAATCACACATATAGCAATATAACTCACATAATGTCTAAAAGAAAGGTTTATCACAACACAAAAACATTTAAAATAACGTTTGAGTATCATTTTCCCCATAGGAAAACATAAGTAAAAGAGGGGCTACGAAGACTCACCTTAAGCGAAACGGTGAATCGAAATAGATCAACAAGTGAAAGATAAGCTCGAATGTCCTAATGCGACCTAGTTGGGATATAATGTGCTTTAAGTGCGAGCCAACGATGGTGAAAAGATGCATATGCAATGTTATAAAGTTCTCATCACCCGAATATGTTTGCGTTTAGCATACTAGTCAAAATACGATCTAGTAAAAGTTACATAGTTTTTATTAAGTTTTCGACGCTAAAGCAAAAGTCACTATTGTATTGATCTAAAGAAATCACGTACATTATCCGTTTCCAAAATACTCCCGTTAAATTTATATTTCGGCTAACCACGCTAAGTATCTTACCAAAGTCTAGTTACAAATTCTATTCGTCATTAATTCATTATTATCATATTTTACGTCACCAATTTTAATAATTCCTAACTCGCTTACTTAATAATATTTTAGAAATTTTCCGACGCACACAAATAATATATAAGTGATACTATATTATTCGTTAAGGATTTTATAGCTCGTTCGGACTTGAAACGCCCAAA
>BQNB010157306.1:0-15165 GCA_026074375.1 Tanacetum coccineum | reverse complement strand
TGAATGAAGAACAAATACCAAGTATCTTTATTCATTAGAAAGTAAAAATTGTCTTACAATCCTAATTATCCAAATACTAATAAAACAGATATGCATGATACTAGTTAGTAAGTTGAATTCTAATGTTTCCAACATTCTAAACTTTCCTTTTTCAAGAAAACTAAATAGTCATCTGAGTAAACTTTCCGAATACTAGTTTCAAACTTCACATATAGTGAGGGATTTGAAAGATATGATGAGTGTCTTATCTCATATGCTCATACTATTGCAAGTATCATAGTATGGAGATGTCGCAATACCTTGTATAAGGAATTTGAAGTTCAACGATATACTGAAAGTTATCTTTACAGTTTCTTAAAATGCAAAGTATTCTTATCCTGTAATGTGTCATGCAACAATACTCTTTGTTGAGCATATCTAGTTAGTAGATTGATCATAAATGACAAAATACTACTTTAACTAGAATTTATTATCCTCTAGCATCAGGGTACACATACAACGCTATGCTTCATAATTCGTAAACATTTGTATTACAGTCATCTAAATACCCTCAATTAGATATTGTTGTTGTTAGCTCATCTTGCTATCGTGCAAAAGTAACAACCAGTCACATACACAATATAATATATACAAGATTAACCCTTAGTTAAAAAACACAAGGTTTCCATCCATGTACTAAATTATCTCAAGTGAAATACATCATTTAAGACTTGCTTCAATGACATATTGCATTTATGTTGGACTTAATTTCCACATACGTTTAACTTAATAAACATTTATTCCAAGGTCGTTTGTTTTATCCTAAATTCACAAGTGAAGTTTCATTCCAATATTAAGGATTAAGATCTAGCTTATGTGGAATGATACAACATGGTGCTCTCACTCAATGTCAGGTGTACTCAGGAGTCATCTTAATTTAATTAGAATTATATCGTAATTAATTCAAGATCCTAGCTCCTAGATGCATGATCCAATCCATACTTGGATTCTATTATCTTGTATACTATATAAAGATTATATAGACTCATAACCCCTTTTGATTACACACCGTCCTCACAAAAGTAATCACTAAGGAAAGAGTCTTAAATCTTAATTGCCATATTTCAAATATAGACTCATAACCCTTTATGATTACACATCGTCCTCGCCAAAGTAATCATCCAGGAAAGAGTTATGAACCTTAATTTGACTTATTTAAGTTTCAAGAAATCATGTATGACAATTAGATATCTTTATATAATTAATACGTACAGAAAAGAGAGATTTAATCATAGTCAATTGATTGAGTAAGATCAAAATTCTTATCATCAGTCAGGCATTAATATGTATACAATTTTGTCCTTATGAGCCTTTCTTCAAAAGAAACTCATTCTAACCTCACAGGTTTACACTTTGGTAAAAGATCAATCAAGCTCAAAACTTGATTGGCTTTTAAGGACTGCATCTTATCATTCATAATTCTAAGACCTTTATCAGATTCAAGATGTGATAATGTATCTTAGCAATTAGCAGGTTTGAAATGATCCTCTAATTTATATTCCTCAGCATTGATATTACAATATCAATCAAGTGATGAGGCATCCTTGCGGATTTATGAATGTGAGTTCTAATATACTTTGGTTCGACATTTACATGTTAAACCTTAGTGTGACATTAGCAAGTGGATTTAGAAGGTTATGTATTTTGTTCTTGAATATTTTCAAGGTTTACAGATGCTCCCACTTACTTTTGTAAGTAGAGAAAACTCTCTAAATACTAAGTATTTAAGCAACATATGATTGTTCTTAATTGGGAAAACACAAAACACATTTTAAGTTCTCATCTCTAGCTTGTTAATAATATGCTTCATAAGATTTTAACAAATTTTAGAACTTTCATCAAGACATAATTGGATTCATCTCAATCCAAAGATGATGTCTTGATTACCTTCTAGGTTGAAACTATATTGAGTGTATCTATGACACACGCAATTTTCTAACCTTGATAGATTTTGGAGGTAGAGCAATTCAAGCTATCATGAATCAAACAATATAAATATAGTTTGTTTCAACACATTAGACACACCATAATAATGTGGTATTCTATGAGTATTAGAATTGTGAGACTCCATCAAAATTCTATTAGATAACTTAATTCTCTTTAGGTCAAATACTTGTCAATTGGGTCGTGCCAAATTGAATACACAGTATTTTAAAACCAAGAGCATGCTATAATGTATATTTCTTAAATTAAGCAAAAACTCTTTGTTCATGTGTTCACAAGAAGATAAAACAATTCAAGACTTCCATGTTCTTGTGTTTACAAGAATACAAAACATGTCAATTATACATTATTAAGTCTTTGAATAATTCAAGGACCTCATGTTAACTCTATGTTCATGTGTTTCAAGAAAACAAAACATGTAAAGTTATACGTTACAAGACTTTGAATAATTCAAGGACATCGTGTTAATGTGTCAACAAGAAGACATAACAATTCAACTACTTACTTTATGTTATGAGTCATTGATAAATTCAAGAACTTTGTAATTATGTCTTAGCAAGTAAACATAATTATTCTAACTAAAGTAATCATGAACGCAAACTCTTGTTCAATAATAATTTCAAGTTAATTTCATACTTCAAAATCATGATTATTATCATGAACCATGATTATATTGACTAAATCATGTAGTCAATTAGATGAAGTAGTTATATATTATATCTTGACTTCAAATGTAATAGGGCAACAAACATCTTTCGTGTTTAAGTCCTAGTAGATTGATTTGCTCTCTTACATTGCGGTCAAGAGAAACCAATAATCATATTGTTATATGTTGTTCCTTGCACACAATTAAGATTTCTCCCACTTGTGTACGGGACAACATTATCTAAGATAAACAAAAACAATACGACAAGCGCTCAATTGTATAAACAATATGATAGAGTCATAGATATTACAAGCAGATTTCAAACTATAATGTTTAATAAGGAATTGTGGATTATTATTCTATAGATAACATTTCAGAAAGCAACCTTAGATATGGGACTTGTTATCATACAAAATAAAATGCAATCTTACTTAAACATGTGTTTGTTCATATTCGGAAAGTAATTAATTATTTCAAAGCAAGCTAGAAATAATATAGGCAACTAACAAGGAAATAAATCTTGTAGCTCCCACTGAATTTGACACCATTACAAGAATGTCATTTCAGTAATAAAATGCATAGCTCCCACTGGATTTGTCAACATTGTAAGTGTTACATCACCAGTAGAAATCAAATATGAAATTATACTTATGTAGATGATGGACTAGCCATTCATGCTTTCTATTTAACTTTTATTATTTAGCATGGGACTTTCATCCTTTAATCGTCTGAATCAGCACAAGGGGATTTAGCACTTTATAGGACATAATTTGATTCCTAAGAAAAATACATAGAGGATATGGCTAGTATTTTCTTTACTACATTGATGGGTTTTTTTTTTCCTTAAATCATTACATCGTCGACAATGCAAGGATGTAATTCTATTTTGTAGCTTATAGACAATATGTTCTCTAGGTTACTAAAATTTTTATCTTTCATTTATTTCAAAGCTGGAAAAGAAGCGGTAAATGAAAGACATTTAGTTGAGTTTATTAATAATTGTATTCCTATCTTAGTTTGTCACTAAGGAGAAAAGTAAGGTAAGTCTCACTTTTCTTCAGGAGGAAAGTGTCTTGTGGTTTGTCTTTCCAAGGAAAACAAACTTTCGTTACCGGAATTATGTTGCAACAACACAATTAAAATCAGAAAATTAGTAAGTTCAATTTTAGTATTTAGGTAATTATTTCTTATAGAATTAATTTACCCAATTAATTTCTATTAAGTCTAAGATCCAAACTTGACCTCCCACTTATTACCAATGGTCTGACCAGGGCGGTAAAATGTGGGGCAAGTAGGTAAGCGTCGACGTTTAATTGTATTTCAATGACTCTTTCTAGATTTCTGATTCTTGTCAAAACTTTAGTAATCAAGTATAATGTTAAGAGCCTTGTTTAGTATATCTTATGGCCTCAGGTAAAAGGGTCTGACAAGACTACTGAATTAACCTCGACCAAAGCAAGAACGTGGCAAAAATCCTTCAAAGGTAGGATGGACCACGTGCCACGGAATTCGCCATGGGTTGGTAGGGCACTAAGTCTGACCAATGCTTGGCGTAAACCCCAATTTGACTCGTGTCTTGATTGGCCTGGAATAGAATTTTAAAATTTTCAAAGGGGTATGCACAATATTATAATGTGCTTTTTTAAAACGTGTGTTACAAAAGAAGGCATGAAAACAATTTTGTAGCACTAATTTTAAAAACTTTAATAAAGACACTGTAGTGACATGTCATGGTTCACGGTAACTCCAATCGAACGCACAAAGAAGCGGAGAACCAGGTCAGCGCGAAGCATATTAAAAACCTTATTTCTTTAGGGAATTACGTTAAAACGACCCGCCTTAAACTTCTCTTAAAGTTTGTTCTAGTGGATGAGCCGTACTTCCCATGAGTCCATAGCGTCCAGTTTTTAATTCAAGAAAACAGGTTTCATAGTTTAACGTCTTATTAATTACCTTACAAAAAAAAATTTCTACGAAACAAAAAGGCCGGTCACAAGGGAATGTTTTTCTAGGCGTGTGGCATTAATAGACTACATTAATATCATCTTTTAAACATAAGGCATACTTATTTAGGCGTTTAAACAAGTAGAGATTAAATAAACATGCATTCATAGGTTCAAAACATAAAAGATGACATTAAGCATACAAGTAAACATGTAAAATCCGAGTTCTCTAGCGAGTCTTCCCCAAATGGAGAACCATAAGACCCTCACTAGGTTTTCAGCTCAGTACCTAGATCGCCCCATGCACTACATTATTGTGATTGAGTGGGTTTTATAGCCGGAATAGGCAACAATTAAAAGGGAACAAGCATACTAAATTAATAATTTTAATTTTCCCTTTTAACCCTATATTAACATTTAATAAATTGTTCAAGATCTTAGATCTACTTATTTTATTCATTATGGAAAGGAATAACATGTCATTGTCATATTTTACTAGTGAAACATAAATAAAATATAAACGCAACAGATCATAGCATATGTTTCAATAATAGGCATGTAAACTAGGCATATAATTAAAACATAAACGTGTAACCCATAAGGCTAAAACGAGTTGACTCGTGATGCCACTGTTGGGATTTAACAATCTAGCTAACCAAGTAGCTACGAGTACGCAACGGATGGATCTAGTAATAGCATATGAATTAACACGTATAAAAGAAGG
Organism: Tanacetum coccineum; assembly: GCA_026074375.1. NCBI lineage: Eukaryota > Viridiplantae > Streptophyta > Magnoliopsida > Asterales > Asteraceae > Tanacetum > Tanacetum coccineum. The sequence goes on along the minus strand of BQNB010157306.1, from coordinate 9,869 downwards.
TAAAAGAAACGGTACCTTTTAGCCAAAAGATCTAAAACGAATCAAGTGATTAAAACAATCACCTCTACGGTTGCTCACACAATCACGTCAACCGAATACATTAAGTTTGCTAGACTTGACTTCACGAACAAACAACCCTTGTATATAAACCAAATACCAAACGCATCTTCAGAGCTAGTATATGAAAATCAGAAAACCAAGTAATCAAATTAGGGTTTGTGAGAAACCCTAATTTGCTGAAAATCTGATAAACCGAATTAGGGTTTGAAAAACCTAATATAACCGAATACTACATGGACCGAATAACAGTAAACCCAAAACCATTTTATGGGTTTTGTCTTCGAACCAGTTAACCACAAAAACACCTCGTGTTACCATCTTGAACGTCGAGCTAGGAAGGTCAAGTGTGATCGAATGAAACCTTAAAAGGTTTAGTCAAATTCGGTGATGAACTTATAACCGAAACTTAAAGATCCCTCTCTCTATGTGACTTGTTGAATTCGGCTGGAAAAGAAGCAAGGAAACCGAAATAGATTTTAGGGTTTTGAGAGTTGTATGTGTCGACTAGAATGAGGCATTGGGTGTGAGTTTATATAGGCTCAAACCCCAATCCTTATTCTTGTCCAACAAGTAAACCAAAACCTCCTTCCCCTTATCCTTTAACCGAATAAACATCTGCTGGGATTTATCAGGGGTTCAGTCAAACCATTGACACCCTTGTGATTCGAGTTTAGTTCAATTTAGTCCCTCGGTTTATAAATATGTGAAGTATAAAACGTATTCTCCGTGTATTAACGTGTGTGCCCCCAATAGGCTCACATATTTCCAACGTATCTCGTGCTAACCGACTACCATAACCCAACAACTGACAAACACTTTACTCGGACATACAAAAACCATTAGCCTATTCTTTTTCATGAATACATTTGTACCTTCATTGGCAGTGTCATTTTCAGTTATAGGGTTTTGGGTTATATATTTTAAAGTTTATGTTATATCACTTGTGATATTATTGACTCAGTAGTTGTTGTTTAGATTTTTGGTATAGGTTTAATGGTTAGGGGTTTAGAGTTTTTCGCATATATTTTAAACTTTATGTATAGATCATTTGTGATATTATACTTAGTGGTTAGGGTTTAGGATTTTTAGTATAAGGTTTAGTATGTAGAGGTTTAGGGTTTTTGGTATAGATTTAAAGTTTATGATATTATATCACTTGTGGATAGTTATACCTAGTAGTTAGGGGTTCTAGGGGTTTGGTATTGGTTTGAGTGGTTAGGTTTTAGAGTTGTTGTTATAGATTTTATGATTATGTATTATACACTTGAGACATTATACCTAGTGGTTATGGGTTTAGGGTTTTTGGTATAGGGTTTAGTGGTTAGGGTTTTAAGGTTTTTGGCATGATATCAGTGATAGATAACATATGAAACGGAAGAAACCATCTGAAAACGGACAAAAACGTGCGAAAACGGACAAAAATAGACAAAAATGTGCGAAAACGAACAAAAATGACGAAAACGTAAGAAAACGTAAAAAACATATGAAAACGGATGGATACGTCTGAAAAGGAAGAAAATGGACGTAATAAACATATGAAAACGGGCTATGAAAACGACGAGAACGTGCCAAATACAAAAGAAACGTGCGAAAAGAATGAAACGTGCGAGAACACGACTAAAACCGAATTAAAACAGACGGAAAACATGCGATATCGTAAGAAAAACGTGCGGAAAGTAGACGAAGCGTGCGAAAGGGCAGAACGCGTGGGAAATCAAGCGAAAAACGGGATAGCGTGCGAAAGCTGACGAAAACGCGCGAGAGCTGACAAAAACGCGCGAGAGCTTGCTAAAACGTGCGGAGAGCTGGCGAAAACGCGCGAGAGCTGGCGAAAACGCGCAAGAGCTGGCGAAAACGCGCGTGAGCTGACGAAAACGCGCGAGAGCTGACGAAAACGCTGGAAAGCTGACGAAAACGCGAGAAAGCCTACGAAAATGAGCGAATGCGGACGAAAGCGTGCGAAAACGTGCGAAAACATAAGAAAACGTGCGAAAACGGATGAAAACGTGCGAAATCGGACGAAAACGTATGAAAATGTAAAAAAACGTGCGAAAACGTAAGAAAATGTCAAAAAAACGTAAAAAACAGACAAAAACGGAGGAAACATAAAAAAAGATGAAAAATGAAAAAAAAGACGAAAACGTAAAATAACTGACGAAAACGTTAAAAACGGATGAAAACGTAAAAAACGGACGAAAACGTAAAAAAATGGACGAAAATGTAAAAAAAAGGAAAACGTAAAAAAGGAGAAAACGTAAAAAACAGACGAAAACGTAAAAAAAACAGACGAAAACATAAAAAAACGGACGAAAATGTAAAAAATTAGACGAACACGTAAAAACTGATGAAAACGTAAAAAACTGAACGAAAACGTAAAAACAGACGAAAGTAAAAAAATGACCAAAACGTAAAATAAAACGGATGAAACGTAAAAAAAAATGACGAAAAAGTGAAATAACTTGACGAAAACATTAAAAAACGGCGAAAATGTAAAAAACTGTACGAATACGTAAAATATGGGATGAAACGTAAAAAATAGACGACATAAAACGTAAAATAATTGACGAAAAAAGTTAAAGATCGGACGAAAATGTAAAAAAATGGACGAAGACGTAAAAAATAAACGGAAAATGTAAAAAAAGATGAAAACGTAAAAAACAGATGAAAACGTAAAAAAAAGACGAAAACATAAAAAAACGGACGAAAATGTAAAAAATTAGACGAACACGTAAAAAACTGACGAAAACGTAAAAAACGAACGAAACGTAAAAAACTGACGAAAACGTTAAAAAACGGATGAAATGTATAAAAAAGACGAAAACTTGAAATAACTGACGAAAACGTTAAAAAAATGGACGAAAACGTAAAAAAACTGACGAAAACGTAAAATAACGGAGGAAACGTAAAAAAACGAAAACGTAAAAAAACTAACGAAAACGTAAAAAAAGACGAAAACGTAAAAAACGGCCGAAAATGTAAAAAAACAGACGAAAACGTATAAGAACGTAAAAAGTAAAGAAACGTAAAAAAAACAGTATCAAAATGTCAAAAAAATAAATTAATTGCAATTTGGGCAAGATTTGCCAACACTACAAATAATGAGGGAGTGGTAGTGTGAGTTTTAGTAAATTTACACTTTTGGTCCCTCCATGTTTTTTTTAATCTTAAATCATGTCTTTTTAATCTAATGAAATGGATGGTCAAGATTTGTCCCTTGGTATGCAGGGAGAAACTAGTATGCAAAATAACTCACCTCCAGAACATAGAAAGTTCAATTTAGTATTTTCGATAATTAAATTCTTAATAGAATTAACTACCCAATTAATTTACTAATTAAGACTAAGATCTAACTTGACCTCCTACTTGTTAACCAGAGGTCTGACCAGTGAGAAAACAAGTAGGGCAAGAGTAGCGGTCGAGCGTTTTAATTTGCAATTAATGCAACTCTTAGATTTATGATACTTGTCAAAACATTAGTCATCATGTAATAATGTTAGGAGAGTATGTTTAGTATCATCTTAGCCTCGGTCCAGGGTCTGACAAGAGACTCGTATTTAGGAGACCAACGAGAACGTGTAAAAATCGTCAAAGGTTCTGACCAGTAGGCGAAATTCATATGGGTGTGTAGGGGTCCAGGGTTCTGACAAAGAGACTCAACCAATTGACGTGTTTACCAGTCTGGTGGCATAGCTTAAATTTTCCACAAAGGGGTATGCACATAAATGTGTTAAAAGCGTGTACAAAGAAGCATGCAAACGAACTTTGTATCACTAATTTTAAAAACCTTTAGTAATGACACTGTAGTGACATGCCATGGTTATCGAACGCACAAAGAAGCGGAGAAACAGGTCAGCGCGAAGCATATTAAAAACCTTATTTCTTTAGGGAATTACGTAAAAACAACCCGCCTTAAACTTCTCTTAAAGTTTGTTCTAGTGGATGAGCCATACTTCCCATGAGTCCATAGCGTCCAGTTTTTAAATCAAGAAAAACTAGTTTCATTAGTTTAACGTCTTATTAATTTTTCACAAAGACAGTTTTCCACGAAACAAATGGTTGGTCACTATGAGCATGCATTAGGCGTGTAAAAATTAATTTAGACTACATTAACATCATAACTTTTTAATACACAGTGCATATTTAATAGCGCGTAAACAATTAGACATTAAATATCATGCATAATGAGATCATAATACAAAAGATGACTAAGCATATAGTAATACATGTTAAAATCGAGTTCTCTCGCGAGTCTTCCCCAAATGGAGAACCATAAGACCCTCACTAGTTTTCTTTTTTTTCATGACCCAAACAGAGGATTTAAGAAAAGAATGCCAACAATACTGACTTAAACAACCTTTTAAAACTCCCAAACATCCGAAGTATATTTTTTCTTCATATACAGAAGGAGGTGAAGGAAACGAGTTGAAGGTCTCATTGTCTAACTCAAAAACAAAGAGTCTACCACGACGAGCATCAATCCAGTGGACATGACCATTAAAACATAGACCTGGTCCTATATAGTCGGGAATTACTAATTCATTGTAGTGGTCTTGTCGTTCTAAAGTTCTCAAGTGGTCGGTGCCAAGGGTGAAAACCTCAATTTGAGTGGTGCTTGTTTTGTAATTTGTATGCCTTGGCCCCCATTGAAACTCCAAAACCAAAAGTTATTATATCCGGATTGTTGGGATTTAACATCTAGGTAACCAAGTAGCTACGAGTACGCAGCGGATTGGATGTAGTAATAGCATATGGTTAACACGTACATGAAAAGTAAATAGAAAGCGTACCTCTCAGCAATTCGATCTTGAAAATAAATAAGTGATTAAAACAATCACCTGTACGGTACGTCAACCGAACACGTTAAGTTGTCTAGACTTAACTTCACAAACAAAGCAACAATTGTACCTTCTTGGATCAAAACCCTAATCAAACAAACCTTTGTGATCTTGAACCAATTAAACCGGATTAAGGTTTATAATAAACTCTAATTAACCAAAAATCCTTAAACCGAATTAAAGAACTCGAAAATCTAAATTGGGGTTCAACCGAATTCGGTTGAGGTGTAGAACCGAAACCCTTAACAACCCTAGAGAGGGGCCAGGCGATTTCGGTAAGGGAGGGAGGAGGAAAGGTTTTAGGATGAGCAAATTATGAGGTAGGTTATGGGTGTTTATATAGGCACCCAAACCCTAATTCTAAAAAACCTTCATGGGCCTCCTTAAATGCTAATTGAACACAAAACCCATCTAGAACCTCCCATAGGGCCCGACCACTTTGGTGTCCCCCTTGGAGTTCAGGTTTTGTCCAATTTAGTCCCTCGGTTTATATTTGTGAAGTATTAAACGCATTCTCTGTGTATTAACGTGTGTGCCCCCAATAGGCTCACATATTCGTAATGTACAAATGCTAGCCGACTACCATAATCCAACATCATCGCGTTTATCCGCATTTACATAATAAGACTTAGCAGCTTTATCTTTATCTGTAACCTCAAGTGCCTGCTGCACTTTTTGAACATCATCGCGTGACTTCTGTTGATCATGATATAACGTTTATGTAGACACTTACGTATGCATATGTAGGTTAATTCGACATTATCTACGTTTTGATAAACCAATGCTTTTGCACCTCTCCATGTTCTATCCAACAGATCACAGGTAATATTCCTCTTGAATCAACAAGTTTCAGCACCGCGCTCCGCAGCGAAGCACGGGCTAAAGACCTTGTTAAGCTTATTGATTAATTCGCATTGCCATTACAGGCTGAAGATGAATATACATGCAGTAGGGGAAAGAGACATGTTAATTACTGCGGAATTTCTTGCTAAATTTCAATAGTATGTGACAATGGTTATGATGAAAATAATGTTTATGAGAAGTTGTAACTAAGCGAGTTGTACATTGGCTCGTAATAGACTAATAGTGACAGTTTCTCATTCTTAGTTCGTATGTATCATCTTGGTCTGTTTGGATATGACTTTTAACTAGCACCAAGTCTCAGTTTGGTTCTTTATTACTACTAGAAATTCTATAACAAATTTTCTTAGATGTTTCTTAGATGTTAGAGCATCAGTACGAGGGGTGAGCAGAAACCACACCGCTAACCGCAAAAAAAAAAAACGAACCACAAAAACCGCACCACGGTTGTAGATCAGTTCTAAGAAAAAAGAAAAACCGCAAAATGCGGCATGGTTGCGGCTTTACCCGTAAAACCTAACCACGAGACCTACACCGCACCACACATTGATTTTTCAAAACCGAGAAACGGCACATTAATTATTGAATGTGTGTTATAAGGCTTCTATAGTATATCATCATTAATATTCTTATAAGTCCTAAGTGATGTGTGTGTTTACATTAAATAAATGCACTGTTATAACTCTGGAAAAACCAAAATTGTAAACCAACATAACGCAAAAACACACATTAATTATATGTCATGAGTGATGGTGCAGTGCGGTAAAAACCGTAAAAACCGAAACTGCCAAATGTGGTGCGGTTCGGTTTCTATTTTTATAGAAACCGTATGTGCGGTTGCAGTTTGGTTTTAGTCATTTCCTCCTTCTGGTCTATTTCATTAGGCGACGGAGCCGGATCACTAACATCGATCCTCTTTCTGGTCTCTTTATATACCCCGCTTGATTGGGACACCAATGTATATGGTTTTGTGCCGCTAGATATCAGACTTCCATTACTGCATGAAAAGATCTTCAAAACTGTGCCAAGTAATGGTACTACTTTATTGCAGTCATGCAATGGTCTATTTTTATGCTCTGTTGGGTATAGATTTTGCGTATACAATCCAACCCTTAATTTGTTTAAGGTGCTTCCAGAACCCCATTATGATTCAAACCTATTTGATTTTACAAGTATGGATTTTGATCCTACCAAATCACCTCACTACAAAGTCGTGCATGATACACCCATTGGTCATGACTATTGTTTTCGAATACAAAGATACTCTTCAGAAACAGACATTTGAAGTATTGTTTCAGTTGCAGCGATCCATTACCATCTTCTCAACATTTTAGTGATGGAATCTATTGGGATGATGTTATTCATTGGATAGATGGTGAGTATGATAGGTTTATGCAGTACAAGCTAGACTTTGTGAATAAAACCATTGTTCTAAGGAAAATACAGTTCCCTTTAACCGTGGTTAATTATTGCAAGTTGTTTGAGTCTTGTGGTTGTTTGCTTCTTCTTGCTAAGGACAAGACACACTCTGATCAGTTGAATGTTTACGAGATGAAGAATGGGCATTCTGAATGGTCGCTCAAGTACTCTGTTAATCATTCGAGGATTTCTTCGTATGGACCCTCGTGTTGTATTCAGGGAGTCGTGTGTATTGTTCTGGGAGAAAGAGAAGAGGATTCATTTATGGTGATATATTTAGATGGAGAGGCTTTTCTATACAAGTTTGTGTTAAAAAATATTTGCAGGCTTCCTGAATTGGAGTCCATGTTTTACAACAGGCATGATCTTTACTCTACCCATGAATTTTTGTTCACTGCATCTTTTGCTAGTGTGTGATGATGCTTATTATATCAGGTATGATTTACGTATCTTATGTTGTCCTGTCACTACTCGCTTTGTTATTTTGATTATGCTGTATTGTTTAAACTTTAAACTATTGCTGCTATTATTTATGAAGACCCATATTTGACTGAATGTTAGGGTATGTTTGGCACGGAGCGATGGTGGAGCTTTTTGGGGCGGTGAGCGGTGAGCAAGAGCATTTTGATTTTTAGTGCTTGTTTGGCAAAAGGAGCAGTGAGCGTTTTGATTTTTATTGGTCGTTTGGCAAAGGAGCGGTGAGCGGTGCTATTTTTTAGGAAAGCTGTTTTTTTAATGCTTATTTTAAGAAGCTTTGACAAAGGAGCGGTGAGCTGTGAGAGCTACTGCTCACAACTACTGCTCACGACTACAGCTCACAGCTACTGCTCACAGCTACGGCTACTTTTAACAAACATACCCTAAATGGTGATTGGATCTCATTTTGATTTGTTTAAATGTAACTAATCATAGCCAGTTTGGTTTTTCTTTAACTAAAAATATCTTTTTTTTCCTTCAGCCTTATTTTAAGCCGGCCGGCTCTCTACTTATTAATGTAACCCGTGGCGATTGTAAAACTTAAGTCTGGTCGTTTGGTTTGTTGGATTCTGATGGTTGTAATCCAATCTTAAAACTAGGTTTCTCCCGGTTTTGGTTCATATAACCTGTGCTTTTTACTTGTAAACGTGTGTCCTTGTAATTGCAAAAGCACTAATATAATGGGGCGTTTGCCGTTTGGTTCACAGTTTACACACCGTTTATCTGTTAAGTTTACGTATTTGGTTTATGAGTTGGAATTCTTAGTGAATTCTTGTGGTATTGCCATTTCAGGTCGTGAAGTCGAAGATACACCCACAGTAGGGGAAAGAGACATGTTTAAGAGAAGTTAGTTAGTATTTATCATCTTGGTCTGCTTGCGTATCAATCCTAACTGGCACCAAGTCTTAGTTTGGCTCTTGTTTACTACTAGAAGTATTTTCCTAGTTGCTTGGCTAAAATTGATGCTTAAAATTTTTTCGCTGATAAACTCAGAGTTGATACGTTAAGCTGTTCGCACTTGTGTGTATGCTCACATATAAACGCTCATACACATGTAGGAAAACGCGCAGGACAAAGTTTTTAGAATAAGATAAAAAAATTCTTTCTAATTTCCAGGCTGATTATTAGAAATGTCCTTACAAGATATTGCTTCCCCAAAGAACCTGACTTGTAACAAGAAAAACCTAATACAACATTTTCCTCGATGATTGCTAGCTTTTCCAAATGGTGGCAACTACATCGATATAATATACAGGACCCATTTCTGCCAAGGCGCCAAGCTGCAACAAAACTACAACTTATCTACATCTAATAATCGGTCAACACCATCTCTCGTACACAACCTTGTGTATTTTCCGGTTGGCACCTGTTGGATTATGGTAGTCGAAAGCACGAATACATTACGAATATATGTGAGCCTATTGGGGGCACACACGTTAATACACGGAGAATGTATTTTCATACTTCACAAATATTAAACAAAGGACTATATTAGACAAAAACCAAACCCGAGGGCACAACTAGTGTGGCCGGCTCCTAAGAGGAGAAGAAGGGGGTGTGTTTTGTCTAAATTGGAAAATAGAAGAGGAGTTGTGTTTGTATTAGGTTGTGTTTCCTAATCATACTAGAATTAGAGTTAAAGGGTTATTAATACCCTTTTCCCCTCATTCATTCACACGAGACTGGCTCTTAAATAACAAAATCATACTCGGTGCTCTTGCTTGTTTTCACATCACTGAAGTTCAAAAAAAGATAGTTTGTTATTTTGGTTTTTCCTAGTTCTTTGTTCTACCGAAGTTCTACAAAAGTTGTATTGGTTTTTCGGTTAATACACCACACCGAATTCGATTAAAGATTTGCTTTAATCTTCTTCAATTCTTGTTACTTCCTGGCTCGACTTTCAAGAATAATACACGTGTTGTTTGTTGGTTCCTGGTTCGAAGATAAATAACCCCAACTAAGGTTTTCGGGTTGCTTAAATTCGGTTAGAAGGTTATTCGGTTGTATTAGGGTTTGTAAATCCTAATTTGGTGCTAGTGAATTACCGAGTACAAGTCAAGGGTTGTTTGTGGTATTCGGTTATAATACAAGGGTTGTACATTTGTGGAGTTAAGCCTAGCATAGCTTAATACATTCGGTTGACGTGACTGTGTGAGCAACCGTAGAGGCAATTATTTTAATTGCTTGTTTCGTTTTCTTGATCATAATCATCAAAAG
>BQNB010157304.1:0-15165 GCA_026074375.1 Tanacetum coccineum | reverse complement strand
TCTCGTAAGTCAAGCCAGACCTAAAGGTCAAAGAGGTAAAATAGTTATCTTAAAAATCCGAAAATTCTCAGATGTTACATAAGGTGATAGCTTACGCATCTAGGCAGTTGAAAATTCATGAGAAGAATTATACTACCCATGATTTAGAGCTAGGAGCAGTTGTGTTTACACTTAAGATTTGGAGACATTATTTGTATGGGATAAAGAGTGTCATATATATGGATCATAAGAGTCTCCAGCATATCTTTAGTCAGAAAGAGCTAAATATGCGAGAAAAATAAAAAAAACCCACAAACAAAAAAAATCACTGGATAGAGCTTTTTAGTGATTATGACTACAAAATTCGCTACCATCCTGGTAAGGCGAACGTAGTAGCTGATGCACTAAGTAGGAAAGATAGGATGAAACCTAAGAGAGTTCGAGCTATGAATATGACCCTCTAGTCGAGTATCAAGGATAGGATATTAGCGGCTCATGAGGAGGAGTTTGAGGAATTTGCAGGGTTGCAGAAAGGACTATATGAGATGATAGAACGTAGGAATGATGGAGCGTTATATTACGTGGATCGAATATGGGTCCACTTGAAGGGTGATGTGAGAACCCTGATAATGGATGAAGCCCATAATTCGAAGTACTCTGTACTCCCAGGAGCTGATAAGATGTATTATGACCTTAAAGATAGGTATTGGTGGCCAGGAATAAAGAAAGATATAGCGGTATATGTTAGTAGGTGTTTGACTTGTTTAAAGGTTAAGGCTGAACATCAGAGGCCGTCTGGCTTATTGCAACAACCTGAGATTCCCGAATGGAAATGGGAGGGGATAGCAAGGGATTTTATTACGAAGTTACTGAGGACTAGTAGTGGGCATGATACAATCTGGGTCATTATGGACTGATTAACTAAGTCTGCTCATTTTCTACCTATGTGTGAGGATTATAAGATGGATAGGCTGGTTAAACTCTATCTGAATGAGATTGTTGCTAGGCACGGTGTGCCGATCTCGATCATATCTGATCGTGATAGTCGATTTACGTCAAGGTTTTGGCAGTCAATGCAAGAGGCATTAGGAACCCGTTTAGACTTTAGTACGGCTTATCACCCTCAGACTGACGGTCAAAGTGAGCGTATAATTCAGACTTTGTAAAACATGCTTAGGACGTGCTTCCTAGACTTCAGGGGAAGTTGGGATGTTCATCTTCCATTAGTAGAGTTTTCGTATAACAATAGTTATCATTCTAGTGTGAGATGTGCGTCGTTTGAGGCTTTGTATGATAGGAAGTGTCATTCCCCGATTATGTGGGCAGAGGTTGGAGAGGGTCAGTTGATAGGGCTTGAGTTAGTGCAAGAGAACACTGAGAAGATCTCGCAGATTCAGGATATACTTAAGGCTGTATGTGATCACAAGAAAAGTTATGCCAATAAGAGGAGGAAGCCTCTAGAGTTCAGTATAGGCGACTATGTCTTGCTCAAAGTATCGCCTTGGAAAGGTGTGGTACGCTTTTGAAAGAATGGGAAACTAGCACCTAGATTTGTTAGACCTTTTGAGATCATTGAGAAGGTAGGTCCTGTAGCCTATAGACTCAGACTACCTGAGGAGTTTAATGGTGTTCATGACACGTTCCACGTGTCGAACCTTAAGAAGTGTTTGGCTGATCCAACACTGCAAGTGCCCTTAGACGAGATCCAAATAGATGCTAAGTTGAATTTTGTAGAAGAACTTGTGGAAATCTTAGAACGAGAGTTTAAGAAACTTAAGCGGAGTAGAATTTCCATCGTCAAGGTCCGGTGTAATTCAAAACGTGGACCTGAATTCACGTGGGAGCGTGAAGACCAAATGAAACTCAAGTACCCACATCTGCTTAGTGCTAGTAGTAGCTGAATTTTGGGGGCAAAATTCTTTTAAGGATGTAGAATGTAACCTTTGCCCTTTTTATGAGTTTGAATGTTCTAATTTAGTCCTTTGACTATTTGACTTTTGTCATTCTATGTTAGAACAAGTACCGTGTTGACGATGGTGGATTTATGTGATTCAGATGTTTTATGGTTATATGGTGTATAATAATCCTTTTTAGAGGGTATTATTATGTTGATTATGTTCCGGGTGGTTTGACCCGTGAATAGCGTGAAATACCAAAAACGAGTCCCGACACGTCCGATAATGTTATGATTTTTGGGAAGTTTAATGTGGAAATGAGTCGTGTAAATACTCTAAGTTATGAGAAAAGTATTTTTAAAGTTAATAAAAATGCTAAATAACTTCAGGAAATATTTTACGATCGAGGTTTTTGAGTTTTAAGTGAACCCGACACAAAAACGAATACACCCAAGCCCCTAGGATACCAAGGCCGGTTATAGACAATGGAAGGGAACAAGGAGGCTTTTTTTAGCTAGATGGTCCAACCTTAGTACTATAAACCTTGTTTTCTTCTCACAACACACACATTTCATGTTTTCATATCAAAACTTTTCTCTCTTCATTTCTCTTCTTGCATCTCACCTAAGCACACAAGAGTACAACACAATTATAACTTGAAATTTTGATCAAAAACATGAAGATTTGCGAGGCGTAGTTGATTCTAGTGTCCAGGGTTATTGTTTAAACTCCGTTTGTAGTTTGGTTTTTCGTTCTCGCTTTTCAAAACCCTCTTTGTAAGTTTTCTAAATTTACGTTTAACTTGTACTTTTGTGTAGTAAATGATGCATAGATACTAGTTGTACGATGCGTTTGTTAAAAATCGAAAATGAAAAGTTTACGAAAGGTGATAAGGGTTCGGTTTAGGGTTCAAACAAGAGAAAAAGGAAATGAGGTTTTGTTAGTTTTATTGTCATGGTTGTGATGGTTGAAAACCATTTATCTGCTATGTAGCTTATTTTGGATATTGGATTATTTGGGTTAATATTAAGCAATTTTCGAGCTTATTTCGGGCTTATTGTGGTTCAAAAACCACAAGGTAATGAGTATAAGTGTTTTTGGTTATTTACTTTGTAAGTCGTGTATTTGTGGATTATTTTGATAGCTTATGGTGATAACCGAATGTATTACGTAGCTTATTAGCTTATTTAAAAGCTTATTATAGTTTTTGGGAGCTATAGGGCTCACGACCCAATAAGTCTCTTTAAGTCGTGGCTTATTAAGAGCTTATTGTAGTCTTGGTTATTTTGTTAGTAGTGTTTAGGGCTTATATATTTTCTAACGGGCTTTAATATTGGGCTTAAAATATATATTATGCATATAAATACTTTAATGGATCCTTATTGGGCCTTAAGGCCCAATAAGCGTAAATTAGTCATATTATGAGTTTTGGCGAACTTTTGAAAAGCGAAACATACTTATGAATTAGAGAGATCAGTTGATTAGAGAGAAGATTAGATGAGAAAGGTGTATGAAAACATGAGAAATGGCTTGGTATTTATAGCCAAAAGTTTTACTGTAGGCCGGTTCTTCCGGTGCTGTTGACAGAGGGCACCGGCTTGCAAAACAAAGAGCACCGGCATACAGTAACTAAATCCGGATTTTGATTTGCAAAATCTTGAGATATCTTGTGTAATCTTATAAGATTTTCCTTGGATTTGCTGCATTTGATTATATACTAAATGAAGTAATTAAATTAATAAGTGTAAGATGATTTTGTGTAAAGTTAGGGTTTAAAAAGATTTGTGCACTTTTTCAAGTTGCATGTGCTTTTATACAAAGTTGGGAGATAGTAAAGAAATCATGTTTTGAGAAAATAAGAGGTTTGAGAAAAATGGTTTGTTATGTTTTGTCATTAATAAAACCTTAGCCTAAGTTGATTGTAGAAGCGTTTTGTTTAAAACCAGTTTATTTGTATTAACAACTTTGATTTCAGAGGTGCGAACGCTTCAAGTATTTAGCTTTCTTGATATCTTAGAGTCTTTGAGTATGAACATGTGGTTTACATCGATTCCTTGAGACGTTTGTCCTAATTCCAAATATTGATCACCAACAAAAACATTTATATGAAAATCCACTTAATGTGTTCTTAGAAAAACATTTTTTTAAACACATTGAGGGTTTTATATTTTGAAGGGACCGAGTATAAATGAAGATACTCAATCTTGTCGGTTGCAATAACCTCCGATTCTGTGAGGATCGATGATTACAGTACGAGTACTGCACCTGTGATCAGGTAGATTCATTAAAAGAACCTCCTTGACAGGTTTTCCAGCTCAAAGCCTTTAAGTCCTCCAATACCGAAGTATCAAATTCCCGTATGCTTGTTGTTCTCTAGACCAGATGTCCGTAGACTAACACACTAATAGCATTGCTACTACTAAAATGGTAAAGAGTGAGTCAGAACAGTTACTATCTGCTGACTATACCGTATAATTCGTGTTCAGCATAACCTATGTCCAGATGCTTCATTAGGCTCACTTGCAAACATAGGGTCAACCTCTTAATAAAATTAAGTACTGTAGAAGTCTATGGCAAAAAATATATTTGAAAAACAGTCGAAGTGTGATGAAATCATTTAAACACAACGAAAGTTTTGCAGAAGACTACCTAACTTAGGTCAAAACTTAGCATTAACCCTTGTCAAATCGCCTTAAAAATCATTTGATGGAAAATGCTTTGATAGTTCTTAAAAAACGATATGAACTGAGAAGCTTAACCTGCTGAAAACTGTTTAACAGATCAACACTCAACAACACTATCAAATTTTAGAAAGATATCCCGAGGGATATGAGATGATACATTCCCATGCAATTTCCGCTATCCAATCACATATATGAAACCATGATCATGAAGCAAAAGATTCTTTGTAGATTATCAAGATACTTGTGTATAACACAAAATTTTTGGTATCTTGACATTTTAGAATATGTTACTCTTTTTGCTCCCCCTACACATGTGCATCAATATTCGAAAGTTGTTTTGCACATGCAAGGCTCAAGCTATCTCATATAAATAATCAAATCATTAGTTATCAGTAAATTTTAAGTTACATTTTCTCCCCCGATCAAAAGTATGCAACTTTTGTATGGTTTTGATCAACAATGGACTTAAAATAAATTTAAGCTTTCCATTAATCAATGAAGATATAGATACACCACTTTAACGCACAAATATTCAATAAATATTGAAACGAGACCTGAAATATACGTAGACGAGAGTGATAAATCAATCTGTCTGGAGAAGCAGCCTGTGGTTCGTTCCAATCGCTCAGCAACAGCTTTTATCACATGCTAGATTAAATACTTCTTATGTAAGAAGAACGGATGAGTCCAAAAATCCTTTGTGAGCATTTCCTGCAAGACTGTTATTAGCACTGATTCTCTCCCTTAAACATTCACAGGATCATTGACAACCTTTGTTTCTGTATTAGGGGGACTGCCAGTAGAAATGTCCTTTAGTTTTCTATCTTTATGTTTGTAACTAGTGAGAGGCTTCATCAGAGGAAGGAGTAGGGTAGACGACGATGTAGGGAGGTGGTAGGACTAGAGGTCGATCTGGTGATCGGGGTAATGGTGTCCAAGTAGATGGTCAAGGTGGCCAAGTAGGTGGTCAAGGTACTGAGGTGAATGATGGTGTTGACGGAGTCCCTGACTTCTCCACTATCATTGCAAAATTGCAAAACTTACTTCCCACTATCTTAGCCCAGGTAGGTAGCCAAGGTAGCAATCAGGGGAATGGTAGGAATCAAAACGGTTATGCCGTAAATGAAAACATCCAAGGTGATGTTAGGAATGTCATCGAGATAACGACCATGAGGTTGTACTTAAGGAAGCTTTTAGCTGTACCCAGAATAGTATGATGGTAAGGGAGGTGCTATAGTGTATACCTGTTGGATTGAGAAGATGGAATCAGTTCAGGATATGAGTGGGTGTAAGGATAATCAGAAAGTGAAGTACACTGCTGGATCATTTGTTGGTAAGGCTCTTACGTAGTGGAACTCTCAGATCCACGCACGAGGACGAGAAGCTGTTATAGGTATATCATAGGAAGACTTTAAGACCTTGACTAGGGAGTAATTTTGTCTGAGTAATGAGATGTAAAAGTTAGAAACTGAGTTTTGGAATCACGTCATGGTCGGGGCTGGCCATGCTGCGTATAATGTAGATTCCATGAGTTGGCTAGGTTAGTTCCTCACTTAGTTACCTCTGAGAACAAAAGGATTAAGAGGTACATTTATGACCTTGCTCTATAAATCTGAGGGATGGTGGCAGCAACGGAGCCATCGACCATCCAAAAGGCTATGCAGATTGCTGGCACACTAACTGATGGAGCCTTTAGGAATGGGTCAATCAAAAAGAACCTCGAGAAGCGAGAAAATAAGGGAGAACCTAGTAAGGATAGGAATGGAAGGGAGGATAACAAGAGAACTAGGACTGGGAATGCTTTTGCTACAACCACAAACCCTGTTAGGAGAGAGAACACGGGTACGACACCCAAGTGTACCACCTGTAACTTTCACCATCCACCTGAGGCACCCTGTCGCACTTGTTTTAATTGTAACCACCCAGGACATCTTGCTAAGGATTGTAGAGTGGTGCCTAGGGGAGGGGATGATGAAACCCCATCAATGCTAGGAAATCCAACTGCTAGGACTTGTAGAGTGTGTTGTTCTATCATTTCAAGGTAGCATGTCCTAGGTTTGAATCAGGCTCAGGGTGGCCATGTGGTATCTTCAGAACCAAGTCGTGGTTGTTAATGGGGGTCAGGGTCGTGGGGAAACACGGTTACGCATGTACGTGGAAGGTCATTTATGTTAGGAGTAGACGGAGGGCTCGCCAGACCCGAAATCGTGACGGGTAACGTTCACTTTGAACAATCATTATGCCATAACTTTATTTGACTCTGGTGCCGACTATAGTTTTGTTTCCACTACTTTCATACCTCTGTTAGGCATGGAGCCCAGTGCTTTAGGGTTTAGTTATGAGTTGGAAGCTAGCGGGCAGGCAGTAAAAATTCGATAAGTTATTTATATAATTTTTTAAATAAAAAAAAAGAAAAAAAAAGTCATTAAAGGATGCAAACTAGAAATAGAAGGTCACGTGTTTGATATAAATTTGATACCGTTTGGAAGCGGTAGTTTTGATGTGATCATAGGCATGGATTGGTTGTCTAACCATAAGGCTGAGATAATTTGTCACGAGAAGGTAGTTAGAATACCACTACCGAATAGAAAAGTACTTAGAGTTATAGGAGAAAGACTAGAGGAGAAAATGAGACATGTTATGAGTGCTAAGGCCAAGGAACAAAAACAAGAGGAGATTGTTGTAGTTAGAGACTTTCCCAAGGTATTTTTGGATGACCTATCATGATTACCACCTATCTGAGAAATCGAGTTTCGGATTGAGTTAGTCCTGAGCAATTCCAGACGCGAAAATCTCCTTATCAATTGCACCTTTGAATGGAGGAGTTGTCGGGTTAGCTCAAAGAACTCCAAGACAAGGTTTTCATTCGACCAAGCTCATCGCCTTGGGGAGCACCGGTATTATTTGTTAAAAAGAAGGATGGTTCCTTTAGGATGTGCATTGATTATAGAGAGTTGAACAAGTTGACCATTAAGAATCATTATCCGCTCCCTAAGATAGACAACCTATTTGATCAATTGCAAGGATTGCATTACTTCTCTAAGATAGATCTTAGGTCCTGATACCACCAGCTGAGAGTGTATGAGAATGACATTCCAAAGACCATGTTTAGAACTTTTTATATACATTTTAAGTTCACAGTAATGCCCTTTGGTCTGACTAATGCACCAGCGGTATTTATAGATCTGATGGACCGAGTGTGTAGGCCATATCTAGACAAGTTTGTGACGGTGTTCATTGATGATATCTTGATTTACTCTAAGACCCGGGAAGAGCATGAAGTACACTTGAGGTTAATCTTAGAATTTCTCAAGGAAGGGAAACTGTATGCTAATTTTTTGAAGTGTGAATTCTGGTTGCAAGAAGTACAGTTTCTTGGACATGTGATTAATGGAGATGGTATTTATGTAAAACCTAGTAAGATTAAAGCAGTAAAGAATTGGGAAGCCCCTAGAACTCCGTCTGAAGTTTGATCATTCTTAGGATTGGCAGGGTATTACCGTAGATTCATTGATAACTTTTCTAAGATAGCTAAGCCGCTTACTGTCTTGACACAGAAAAGTAAGACCTATGATTGGGGTAAGGAGTAGGAGAATGCATTTCAAACTTTAAAGGATAAGTTGTGTAATGCACCTGTTCTAGCTCTTCCCGATGGTCCGAAAGATTTTATGGTGTATTATGATGCATCAGGTCTAGGATTAGGATATGTATTGATGCAAAGAGGTAAAGTGATAACGTATGCATCTAGGCAGTTGAAATCCAGGAAGAATTACACACCTAGGATTTGAACTAGTGCGGTTGTGTTTACACTTAAATATTTGGAGACATTATTTGTATTGGACCAGAGTGTGCATGTATAGCCGATCATAAGAGTCTCCAACTTTTCTTTAGTCAGAAGGAACTAACATGCGACAGCGTCGCTGGATAGAGCTTTTCAGCGACTATGACTACAAAATTCGCTACCATCCTGGTAAGGCGAATGTAGTAGCTGATGCACTAAGTAGGAAAGATAGGATGAAACCTAAGAGAGTTCGAGCTATGAATATGACCCTCTAGTCGAGTATCAAGGATAGGATATTAGCGGCTCATGAGGAGGAGTTTGAGGAATTTGCAGGGTTGCAGAAAGGACTATATGAGATGATAGAACGTAGGAATGATGGAGCGTTATATTACGTGGATCGAATATGGGTCCACTTGAGGGTGGATGTGAGACCCTGATAAATTGGATGAAGCCAATAATTCGACTTATCTGTACTCCCAGGAGTGTAAGATGTATTATGACCTTAAAGATAGGTATTAGTGGCCGGGAATGAAGAAAGATATAGCAGTATATGTTAGTAGGTGTTTAACTTGTTTAAAGGTTAAGGCGACATCAGAGGGCCGTCTGGCATTAGCAAACAACCTGAGATTCCTGAATAGAAATAGGAAGGGATAGCAATGGATTTTATTACGAAGTTACTGAGGACTAGTAGTGGGCTGATACAAATACTGGGTCATTATGGACCGATTACTAAGTCTGCTCATTTTCTACCTATGCATGAGGATTATAAGATGGATAGGCACGCTAGATTCTATCTGAATGAGATTGTTGCTAGGCACGGTGTGTCGATCTTGATCATATATGATCGTGATAGTCGATTTACGTCAAGGTTTTGGCAGTCAATGCAAGAGGCATTAGGAACCTGTTTAGACATTAGTAGGCTTTTCACCCGCAGACTGACGTCAAGTGAGCGTATATTATGACTTTTGTAAAAAATGCTTAGAGAGTGCGTCCTAGACTTCAGGGGAAGTTGGGATGTTCATCTTCCATTAGTTGAGTTTTCGTATAACAATAGTTATCATTCTAGTGTGAGATGTGCGCCGTTTGAGGCTTTGTATGGTAGAAAGTGTCGTTCCCCGATTATGTGGGCAGAGGTTGGAGAGGGTCAGTTGATAGGACCTGAGTTAGTGCAAGAGACACTGAGAAGATCTCGCAGATTCAGGATAGACTTAAGGCTGCAGTGATCACCAGAAAAGTTATGCCGATAAGAGGAGGAAGCCTCTAGAGTTCAGTGTAGGTGACTATGTCTTGCTCAAAGTATCGCCTTGGAAAGGTGTGGTACGCTTTGGGAAGAAGGGGAAACTAGCAACTAGATTTGTTAGACCTTTTGAGATCATTGAGAAGGTAGGTCTTGTAGCCTATAGACTTAGACTATGAGGAGTTAATTGTGTTCATGACACGTTCCACGTGTCGAATTTTAAGAAGTGTTTGGCTGACCCAACACTGCAAGTGCCCTTGGACGAAATCCAAGTAGATGCTAAGTTGAATTTTATGAAAGAACCTGTGGAAATCTTAGAGAGAGAGTTCAAGAAGCTTAAGCGGAGTAAATTGCCATCCGTTAAGGTTCATGGAATTCAAATGTGGACTGAATTCATGGTGGGAACGTGAGGACCAAGTTGAGAGTTAAGTATCCCCCCAGATTTGTTTAGTGTCTAGTAGTAGTTGAATTTCGAGGGCGAAATTCTTTTTAAGGGGGGTAGAATGTAACCCCTGCCCTTTTTTGGAGTTTATATGTTCTAATTTAGTCCTTTGACTATTTGACTTTTGTCAATTTTGTTAGAACCTGTACCGTGTTGACGGTGGTGAATTTATGTGATTGAGGTATTTTATGTTATATGGTGTATAATAATCCTTTTTATAGGGTATTATTATGTTGATTATATTCCTGGTGGTTTGACCCGTGAATAGCGTGAAATAGTGAAAACGAGTCCCGACACGTCCGATAATGTTATGATTTTTGGGAAGTTTAATGTGGAAATGAGTCGTGTAAATACTCTAAGTTATGGGAAAAGTATTTTTAAAGTTAATAAAAATGCTAAATAACTTCAGGAAATATTTTACGATCGAGGTTTTTGAGTTTTAAGTGAACCCGACACAAAAACGAATACACCCAAGTCCCTAGGATACCAATGCTGGTTATAGACAATGGAAGGGAACAAGGAGGCTTTTTTTAGCTAGATGGTCCAACCTTAGTACTATAAACCTTGTTTTCTTCTCACAACGCACACCTTTCATGTTTATATAAAAACTTTTTCTCTCTTCATTTCTCTTCTTGCATCCGACCTAGCACACCCACAAATTATAAGTTTGAAAATCTGATCAAAAACATGAAGATTTGCGGAGTCGTGGGTTGATTCTAGTGTCCGGGTTATTGTTTAAACTACGTTTGGGTAGTCGGTTCAGGTTCGTTCTCGATTTTCAAAACCCTCTTTGTAAGTTTTCTAAATTTACGTTTAACTTGTACTTTTGTGTAGTAAATGATGCATATAAGCTAGTTGTACGGTGCGTTTGTTAAAAATCGAAATGACCAAGTTTACGAAAGGTGATAAGGGTTCGGTTTAGGGTTCAAACAAGAGAAAAGAGAAATGAGGTTTTGTTAGTTTTATTGTCATGGTTGTGATGGTTGAAAACCATTTATCTGCTATGTAGCTTATTTTGGATATTGGATTATTTGGGTTAATATTAAGCAATTTTCGAGCTTATTTCGGGCTTATTGTGGTTCAAAAACCACAAGGTAATGAGTATAAGTGTTTTTGGTTATTTACTTTGTAAGTCGTGTATTTGTGGATTATTTTGATAGTTATTGATGATACGAGTATGTACTACGAAGCGTATTAGCTTATTTAAAAAGCTTATTATAGTTTTTAGGAGCTTATGGGCTCACGACCCAATAAGTCTCTTTAAGTCGTGGCTTATTAAGAGCTTATTGTAGTCCTGGTTATTTTGTTAGTTGTGTTTAGGGCTTATATATTTTCTAACGGGCTTTAATATTGGGCCTAAAATATATATTATGCATATAAATATCTTAATGGATCCTTATTGGGCCCAATAAGCGTAAATTAGTCTTATTATGAGTTTTGGCGAACTTTTGGAAAGCGAAGTAAACTTATGAATTGATATTGAAAGTCGTTTTTAGGAAATATACTTTGATAAGCGTTGCGAGATATGATTTTGGTATTTTGTCGGAAAATGGTGAATTTATGGAAAATTGTTTGAAATAAAGGTTTAAAAACCTTGGGAAAACGTTGTATAAACATACGGGTCATGTCGAAATTTCGTAAAAAGTCTATACTTGGAGTTTTTACTCAAAACGTGATTTCTCGGATTAATAATAAAATATTATTATTTTTTTATATTTAATAAGTCGACTAAAAGGACGAAATTGATATTTTTCCTAAATTTTCAAAATTGCTTGTATATTAACGTTTACGTTTTTTATACTTAATGATAAATGTTGGTAACTAAGAGTACGAATGGATTTACCGAGAATATATATATAAATTATTTATTACTTTATCTATTTATATTAGCAAGGGGGCATAATGTTGTGTTTTGCTATAAGTATATTATTATACTTAAAGTATGAGTTGGAAGTATGTTATTTTTTAAGATAAGTCATCAACCATCACACCACTGAAAACGTAAAGAATGATCGTGCAACTCGCATCTGACCTCTATGCATCAAACCTGAAAACTGTTTTGGAAATAAATGTCTAAGTGGAACATTAATTGGACTAGGTCGTGTTCGGACGTCGTTGCATTTGCTTGTGTGATTTTGAGTTGTGTAGAACAAAGAATTCTCGGTCACTCGTAGTTATTTAGCATTTACTAGCTCGTTAGTTAATAATATTTAATGTAATCAGTCTGGACAAAGAAAAAGCCCGAAAAGCCCATCCAAATTCCCCTTTGAGGGTTATAAATACCCTTCACATGTTAAGGTTTAGGGTATGTGATGATCTCTGTAAACACAAAACTCATATCTTTGTAAGTTTAAATCATCCTTCATTATTTTTTCCTTCCAGTTTCTCTCTTGATCTTTAAACTCAATCTTTTTTTTTCTTTCTTGTGAGATGAATAATTATTGGAACCATCAATTGGTATCAAGAGCCTAAGTGGTAGGTGTTTTGATCTTGTGTGTTTTAAAAAAAATTACTATTCACGGTACTGTTCGGCGTACTGTTTATCGGGTACTATTCATCGCAAAAAAAAATTTCTTTTTTTCTGTTTTTTTTTACACAAGCTTTTGGCTGATTTAAAAAATATATATTTGAAAAACAGTCAAAGTGTGATGAAATCGTTTGAACACAAAGAATTTTTTGCAGAAGACTACCTAACTCAGGTCAAATAATTAGCATTAACCCTTGTCAAGTCGCCTTAAAATCATAAAGAAATTGCTTTGGGTTGGTTCTTAAAAACAATAGGAACTGAGAAGCTTAACCTGCTGAAAACCGTTTAACAGATCAACACTCAACAGCACTATCAAATTTTAGAAAGATACCCCGAGGGATATGGATGATACAATTCCATGCAATTTTATGAAACCAAGATCATGAAGCAAAAGATTCTTTGTAGATTATCCTAAAAGAACTTGTGTAATAACACAAAAGTTTTGGATATCTTGACTTTTAGAATAATTTTTTTTAATCTTTTTTCTCCCCTACACAATGTGCATCGATATTCGAAATTTGTTTTGCACATGCAGGTCAAGTATTTAATATAAAAACAATATCGAATAATTTGTTATCAGTAATTTTAAGTCAATTTTCTTCCCCGATCAAAAGTATGCAACTTTTGTATGGTTTTGGTTAATCGCAACAATGGACTTAAATAAATTTAAGCTCTCCATCGATCAAGAAAGATATAGATATACTACTTTACGCACGATATTAAATAAAATATTGAAAGATCTTGAAATATACGTAGACTAGAGTGATAAATCAGTTTGTCTGAAGAAGCAGCTCGTGGTTCGTTCCAATCGTTCTCAACATAATCAAGGGAAGACATCTATATTTTGGGGTAAGGGGATGTTTGTTCCTTAAATCAGAATCAAGGGGTTTGAATTTATCCTAGTGGCGGTTAATTGTGGGAAGTAAATATTTGGTTCCTAAATTTAAGGGATATAATCTTCTATTTTTGGAAATTATATCCTTGTTCTTTTTTCCTTCTACGTATCTCAACATTAATTCATTATTGTTTTACGGTTTCTTCTTGATTTTGTAAAATCCCGCGAAAGATACGATTTTTTTCTCGGTTTTAATCAAAGATTTGTAAAATCCCGTAAACATTAATTGATTTCAATCAAACACAAATAACCACTCAAGATCCGTTCATTCATATATCTTACAAGATGTCAACAACTGATAAAGAGTCAAGTGCAGCTGGTACGGATAACCGTCCTCCTATGTTGAAGGAAAGTGACTTTGAGTCTTGGAAGATACGTATAGAGATGTACATTCGTGGTAAACCTCTTGGAAAGCTTATCTGGAAATCCATTAAAAATGGACCTAGTCCACATCTAATGATCACAGTCACTACAGGAGAAGGTGAACAACAAACTCAAGTGACAAGAGAAAAGACTGATGAAGAGTTCACAGAGGCTGAGAACAACAAAGAGCGTGCTGACATTCAAGCTACAAACATTCTTAGTCAAGGGCTCCCAAGACACATCTTCAACGCACTCAATCAAACCGAGACGGCAAAAGAGATTTAGGAGAATGTGGAGCTACTCATGCAAGGATCTGGTCTCACAGAACAACAAAAGAAAAAGACCTTGTTTGATCAATATGAAAGGTTCCGGGCTAATTGAAATGAATCAATTCACGACTACTTTGTTCGATTTCACAAGCTGATTAATGACATGAAGATCACTAAGATGGAAATCCCAGTTCATCAGAGGAATACCAAGTTTGTCAATAACTTACCTTCATATTGGGGCAAGTATGTTACTATTGTGAAGAACAGCAAGGACATATCAACTGTGAGCTATGTTGATCTATACACTCACTTGAAGAGCTATGAACAACATGTCATGAAGACTCTTAGCAAGAAGAACCAAACTTCTGGGAATGCTGATCCACTTGCTTACATAGCTCAGGCAACACAATCAACCTCTTCACCTTCACAATATGTTCCTCCACCACTTCAGTATGCACCTACTCCACAACAAGCTCCTTAGTCAACTAATGATGTCATGCTGGCAACGATGAACCAAATTGTAAACTTACTTAGTGGGTTTCAAAAACAGTTTCCTCCTACCAACAACCAGCTAAGAACTTCTACTAATCCAATGGCCCAAGCTACGATTCAAGCTGGTCAGATTACAATAGAGAGTGTTCAACGAAGAGCTTCGGGTAATAAAGGAAAGCATGCTGCCACAGGATCTCAAGGAAAAGTGGTAACATGTTATAACTGCCGTGGTCAAGGACATGTGGCAAAGGAATGCAAAGAGAATAAATGAGCAAAAGACTCACAGTGGTTTAAAGATAAGGCATTGCTTATGGAAGCTAAAGAGAAATGCGTTATTTTAGATGCAGAGGCTAAAGCTTTTCTGGCAGATGAGGAGTGTACAACACCCTATGTTGAACCATTAGCCATCACTACCACTACGGTATTTGAATTAAGCCATGAGGATGCATACGATTCTGATGTCGATGAAGCACCTCACGCAGCGGCAACATTTATGGCCAATTTAATGCAGATGGGTCCATCTACCAGACAGGGCACCAGTAATGATACTAACTTTCATTCAGAGGTACAAACTTATGATAATCACTTCTTTGATAATATG
>BQNB010157303.1:0-15165 GCA_026074375.1 Tanacetum coccineum | reverse complement strand
CGATCTGTACGACTTGCATTTGAAAACAAACAAAGATTAAGAGTTTTGAAAGTTGGATCCCCAATTTTGGTTGGGTTCTTGCTGGTTAGCATAAGCAATACCAGATTGCATAGAGGCAGCAATTGTCTGATTCTCAGGTGAGGTGGGAAGGCTAACAAGAACTGCCTGGTACTGTTGGTTTTTACGTTGGTATCTGGTTAATTGTTTCTGAGATGTGTGACTTAATTTCCCAGTTATCACAGTTTTACTAGTACTAACGTTTTCAGTTTGCTTAGCAGGCACTACTTTGGATTTAGTGAGCCTAGGTAAAGGACATTGTTCTCTTAAAGTGAATATTCTTCTCGTGGGTCTCCATTGATAACCAACACTGGTAAGCACGTTACCTGTTGCTTTCCACACTTGCTTAACTTTCTTAGGTTTTCAAACTTGCTTAACTTTACGCATAACATTTTTAACAAAGGGGGATGCATTCACAAAGTGCAAATAATTAACCACATACATATCATGATTTGCAAAAATTAAGCATTTGTTACATGTCTTGCAAACGGAATGAGAATTCAAATTAATTATAGTACACTTAGAGCTAATACTAGAATCAACACGATTCGTGGTTTTCAAACTAGACTTATTTGTCCTAGGGTGTTCTTCTACTTTCTTCTTGTTGACACGTTTAGCCGACGAGATCCTATTTTTCTTGGTATTGCTCCTAGGCCGTGATCCGCTAGCATCAGTGCAACTGTTTACTCATATAAAAGGAATTACAGGGACATTAGTCTTTCAAATGTTTAGTTGCTCTACATGTTTGTGTGTGTTATTATTTGACGTTTCACATTGGTCCTTAAAAGCAACTTGCTTTTTCCTAGTTAAAGGGGTAGTAGCATGCTTTTCATCTCGTTTATTGAAGTCTTTTGGACAAGTGCCAATCACATATTCTAATAGTTCTTGAGAGTGTTTAGTGTAAAGGCAAGCAGATGCAAGTGATCTATCTAATGGTATGTCAACCTTAGCTTCCTCTACTATCTCGCGAAGGGTTTCTACACTTTCCTTAAGATGTTTGAGATAATCTAGATGAACTTCCATGCTGTTCCTATTGCGAGGGGGAATTGGTTCAACATCTATAGCATACCTACCAGGTGCAAGAACTTTTGGTTTTACAGAATCCATAGTGTTGCATTTTAGATGTTTATGTATTTGGGCTTTTAGATTCTCATTTTTAGTTAACAAGGCAGTTGTCTGTTCGATATGTTTAGCACGTGTGATCTTAATAGAATCATATAGTTCCTTATAATGCTGCTTAATTTTTGTATTCTCAGCCCTAAAAAGCTCAGTTTGTTCTTGGAGAACGGTGACTTTTTTAGTTAATTGAGTGATCTGAAAATCTAAGGCCCTAAAATCAAGAGTACGGTCTGCTTCACTACGGGTCTCTTTTAATTGAGAGATTTGCATTCTCAATTTTTTGATGGCGTTGTCATTTCCTTGAATGGAAGCTTTCATTTTTTTAATTACAAAGACTGAGTCAAAATCAGGAGCATCTTGAGCGGGTAGAGATGTGTTGTTTCCAAAACTTTCTTTAAGGTTTTGATACTTTAACTGCAAATTTAAGTGATTTACCTTAATATTGGAAAAACGTTTTACTAATTCATTATGATCATCTTTTTGAACCTTATCATGTAATTTAGAAAGCTCTGCTTCAAGTTCCAGACAACGTGCTTTAACAACAGTGTGGGCATCATGCATTTCAGTAAATCTAGGTACAGTAAGCTTAGAATTTGTTGCAATATAAAACACTTCTTTGGATAAGCAATCAGCAATTAAATTGTCATTTGCAATGAGAATATTTTTTCGCTTAATCTCATCATACTTCCTATTCACAACATTTGGTCAACCTCAGCTTCCAACTCATCAAAAATTTCTTTCATTTCTTTCATTTCTTTAGTGAGAGCCTTTTGAATACCCTCAAAATGTTCTTTAAGTGTTTTGAAAAATGGAATGACCTCGGTGAGATAACATTCCTTGGTTTGTTCAAACCCCTTTCCCCTTCGGTGAGCCCCATGGTGTAATTCTCTTTTTACAAGTTTTTTCAAATTCTGAAAAAGTTATATTAGTGCAAAAATGTTAATTTTTACTTGACTTTTTGTTGGAAGCACCTTGGGGACAAGCGTTGCAGGTGTATTGGGAGGGTACACCGTTAACATTTTGATTGGTCTTGAAGCTGGGGTCTGCTCTTTGAGAGCTTCTACTTTCATCTTGAGGACATCCTTAGACCAAAAAATCTGACTGGGGGTCAGTTGTGTCTGTGGTGTAAAGGTCGCCAGATAGTTCTCTTTCGAGTAATATGGGGGTCGAATATTAATGTTTTGTTCAGTCCACAGAGGGGTTTTTATTTTGTCATTCATTTTCTTCCTAGTGATTTCAGCTATCTCTAGGGTATCCTCTAAGTTGCGCACTATGGCCGGAACATGATTGGTTTTGATAATTTCATGACCATTATATAGAGCAGGCTGAACTTGCTTTGCACGGGTGAGACATAAGGGGTTCTTGTAGCCAATAGCTACCTTTTTCTGTTCATCATAATAAGGCTTTAGTTTACACAGCATGTAAACTGTTTGAAGAGATTGGTCTTGTTTGTAGAATTTATCCTCGACTTTTTCTTTTAAAGCTTTCATGTCCAAAAATTCTTCCAGGTATTTGTTTTCTTTCTCTTTAAAATCCTTTTTCAAAGACATAACTTCTTCTACTATTGACTTGTTATGGTTGATGGTAGAGGTAAGTTCTATTTTTATAGAATGAAGTTCCTTTTTCAAATTTTGTTCCTTAATATTACGGTCAGTGATAACTATTCCTAATTGTTCCTCAATCTTTTGTTCTCTTTCAGTTAATTCAAACTTGGCCCGTCTCTCATACAGTTCAACTTGTTCCTTATATGTTGCAAGTTCAACGGTCAATGATGCATTAACTACTTTGTTCTGTTTATTCGTAGAGACACTTTGGGCTGGCTGTTCATGCATTTCATTCATTATCATCATATAGGCATCATTTGACACAGAAGATACATTACTTTGTACAACTGGCTCGGCGTTGTCCTTCATATACTGATCATACGTGATCATATTGCTATCACTCGTATAATCAACATTTGAGTCAACAACGCAGCTTGGTTGTACATCGTGATGCATCTCGTGTGCTTCATGATGCTCGCTAACAACATCCTGATAGTGATCATGATCATGTACCTCAGATAGAATGTCTGAATCATATGACGGACTAGCCTCATCATAGACAGGATCTGCTGATAAGAGATTTGCCATAAACATCGTTTGTGCAGTGGGAGCCTCATAAACATCATAATCAAAAGCATCATAATCATCAACTTGAAAGACATTATCCACATTGAGTGCTAAGTCTTGAACCGGTTGCTCATCCATATCTTTATCAACCGCATTGTCTTGTCTACTACAATAAACAACAACTGCTCTTCATCTAATACCACCCTATTCTCCTGAGCTTGCATCAGCAACATCTTATCTTTGAAGTATTCTGAGTTATGTGGTTACTTGGGCTGAGTGCAGTTCCTTGCTATGTGGCCTATACCGTTGCAGTTGTAACACTTAATCTGCCATGCTTGACCTGGATTTGCATTTCCAACTCTGTTCTGAGCTCCCTCATAACCAGCTGCACATGTACCCCTTTCATTGTTCCTATGACCTCTATTCTGACGACCCTAAACATTATGAACAACAACCCTGCCATCTTGGATTGTGGCTTGATTCTTTGTATTTGATGAAGTTTTGAGTTGATTATTAGTTTGAAAAAGGTATGTTTTGTATGATTGGGTGAGTAGGGCAAGTGTGTTGGTTAATTTCTCAATTAAGTTGTCCGCTGAAGAGAGTACTGAATCAAGTTGGGTGTTGTCAGCAAAGTGTGGTTAAACATGTGTGGATGGTAGAGTGGTAGATGATTGTGAGTAGTACTGCTGATGTGAAACATTAGACATCAAGGCGAGAGGATCAACATTGGGTTGAGTGAATCGTTCTAACATCATTTTATTCTCATTGGCATGCGCCTCGTGTTGCTTCTGATAAGCATACAACTGATCATAGTTGGAGTCCCTCAATCCTCTATTCAGTTTCACTGCTGTGACGAATCTACCCCATTCAGGCAACATGTTATTAACATACTTTGAATTCAACTGCATTCTGGGCATGGTCATCTTGATGTTTCGCATGTCATTGATGAGCTTAGTAAACCTGATATAATAATCGTGAATGGTTTCTCCTTTGTTCTGACAGAAGTGTTCAAAATCATCGTACAATTGTGATTCACGGTCTTCTTTGGTTAATTCAGAACCTTCCAGGAGCATTTTCACATTATCCCAAATGTATTTTGCATCAATGTAATGATTGATAAGAGTGTAGATATATTTTGGCAACCCTTGAAGTAGGATATTTGTTACCCGAATGTCAGCGTTATACCTTTCCTTATCTTCAGGTGAAAGGTCAGAATAGACTCGAGCTCGTTCTAGACCAAGATGTAGGGCACCTTCATTCCCTTCAGTAAGTGTTTCCTTAAATGTTCCCATCTGAAAAGGTCCTTCATCAGTCGACTTCAGGATGTTCATTCCATTCTCTTTACCCCGACAATACAGTCTAATACGTTGTTGCCATGATGCAAAGTCAGTCCTATCAAGCATAGGTGGCCGAGTATTGGAACCGGCACATTGGATGTCTTCTAAGAGGTTAGCTATCTTAATTGATTGTGAAATGATTTAAGTTGATCGAACAATGATTAGTGAATGTATGTTAAAAGTGGTGATGTTTGTTTAAGTGTTTTGTTGTTTGAGTTTGTTACATTTTACAAGTTTGAAAATAGTCCAAATGACAAATAGTGTACCAAACCGCTAGATTAGAGCTCAAACCGCTACTGTCAAACCGCTATGAAGAATTTATACCAAATCGCTACTATGAAGAAAAATGGCCAGATGTTTGATTCCCAAACAACCTTGAGAAAAATATTCAAAAAACTTGTAACAAACCGCTACTTATAAACCGCTACTAATGGTAAACCGCTACGAAGTTAATCTGCCAAACCGCTACTAGAAAGAAATGGTAAACCGCTATAAAGAAGAAACACCAAACCGCTACCAAGAAAAGAAAAACACTAGAATTTAACTTAATTATCTAGGTCTAATATCGCCACAATGTAAACCATGTGCTAATGATCGCGTACAATTCTTTGTTCTCTAACAGACGCTCATTACTCCACGGTACCTACAAGTAATTTAATAAAATGAAAACATTAGTAATGTATATGCAGTTTTATCGTTGTTGACATTGGGTTAGCACTATTTGCTATTCTAAAGCTTTCAAAACAACCTAGAACAACCTGATAATGCATACTAAAGCGACATCTGGAAGAATTGGATTTCGCTGCAATAGTTTCCTTAGGCAGCTTCTACACCTATTTATGTTCTGATGTAGGGACTAAGTATATTAAGTAATCTGATATTTCTACTAATGCTTCTAAGTATATTCCTATTCTTATCGATGGATTAAGTATCATCTAGAAACATTCTTAAACAAAGACTGAACTGGTCAAACATTCACTATACTAGTAATCTAATATGTAGGATTTGCAAGGTATTTAACTGGTCAACTCCTCTAGCAAAGCCCATTATATACAAGATAACCAACCTATATAGCAAATGGTACTTAGCTACTTAGGAAAGCTGTTAAAAGGTTCAGGATCTGCAGTTATAGAAACATACAATATTAACAAGCACTTGCAACCGGTTAGCGTAGCTCGAATCCCATTGTCTAGCAGTACATCTGTTTTCCCATATTTCTGAAACGAGAAATTACGCAGATTCTTCAAATGAGTTCCTAAACACTCCATACCTTTATTTGAAATGTCTTTGAGTAGTCTAACCTTTATATACTCAAAATTATTACATCTATGTGCCAACCCATCTGCTTCGTTATTAACAAATGGAGACAGATGAGGTGGAAGAACCCTGATTATTCAAAAAATAATATGTCAAACATTAGGAGAACAAGATTAAACTACTAGATCAATCACAACCATTATAAAACTTACTTTCCAACCATATAGTCCTTAGTTAGTGGTATAATTCTCGCATTTATGCAGTCAAACACCCATTGCAGTAATATATAGTCTCTAGAAATAAACTTGTGACTTTGAGTCGGCCTATCAACAATCTGCACAAAATGAAAGTACAAGAATTTTTATAAATGAAAATAATTGTTCCGATAAGATACAGAAACAATGGTGTCAAAATGCTACTGAATAATAGCCTTCTGTTATGTCATTTATTTACCTTGTTTTATCAGATATCAGAGCCCGGGTCTTACGACATACTTGATAATTAATGCCATGTCTTGGTTAGATTCCTCAAATGGAGCTCCATCCCCTACCTATGAAACCACACCACCGAAAGAGGTTATCACAGAAAGCAACGACTCCCCTGGACCTGAATAGCACAACATCCACATTAAAGGAAAACAAAGAGAGCTAAAACATGCAACTTATAACAAAACTAAAGAAGTAAAGGTTGCTAAAAACTGATCCTACCTCACTACCCAAGAAGAATGTCTTATTTTGGAAGAGGGTTTTATAGACCCTTGTTTCTTTATCATTTTCACTCACAAAAGTAGCGTTTACAACAAGGTTCATCATTTTGGAAGAGGGTTTTACAGACCCTTGTTTCTTCATTATTTTCACTCACAAAAGTAGCGTTTACAACAAGGTTCATCAATTTACTTGGTTCCGTTACTAGGTACTTGGTCCTGAAGCTAAGTAAGTCTAAGCTTAGACACTTGTCAAAGCGTATAACTCTGCCAAATATGAAAAAAAAATTACAACTTTATAGAACACTAGAGGATATTTAGAGTTTGTCATGAGATAGCAAGTTCATACCAGTTGCTAAGCGTTTCATCGAGGGTCAAGGGATATGTGGATATTTCTTATCAATCAGCTTAAGTTTTGAAAATGGCAAAAACAAGAAGTGTCTACCTTCATTAGTTTGACAGTATATGTGTGTAAGTTCCTAATCATTGGATTGTGAGTCAAAATTGAAAACGATATGTACACTAATTTGATCGACGAAACTCATAGAACACCAAGAAGGAAAGCATAATCTTGTAATCAACATCTTGAGGCATCACTTGTTGAAGTGCATGACGAGTCAACCATGTGACCTTTTAACCGTCAACCTCAGCCTGAACAGAAATTAATCATTAAACTTGCATTGGGTGAAATTAAAGATACCTAAAATAAACCACACAGCCTATCCTTCATTTTAATACTTAACTACAACCGTATTCCCTAATATGGCACGATTATTGTCCTGGTAATATTATGCCTTTAACAGTTATTGAAAAGCCTGTTTTGTTTATACTGCATAGATATATCCAACACAAACTTTAATTCTGATATAAACATATGTTTTGAAGTAAATGAATAAGATGTGGCAAATTTGAACCACTGACATAGGAATGGGTCAATTCGGGTTATACTGCATACAAAATAGCAAGTCTGCCAAAACTAAATATTATAAATCTAAACATTTCAACTGTACATCCCAGTAGTCCTAGATGTATATGACAGATGCTAGGCGCTGTGCGTATAGACTCGTGCGATGTTGCAGCTAACGCGTTAAGATTTAAACATAATTATATGTAGATATCCAAAGGAACAGCTTGACACACATATAGGCATTTGACATAGAAACTCACTTGACTGTTCACTTAAATTTATGCAAAAAAGCATCGTTCATGTGATACCAATAAAACAAAGTGATATCGAACTACGCTGCATGATTACACAATACTATAAGAGTAGAGGCATTTTAGGAATACTTGCAAAATACTACAAATAAATTATCTATTGGAAGCCATAAATACCTTGCGGCATGGTTGAGAATCATGAGAACTGTAATTGCCAAATATCCATGGAAGAATCCCCTGCACAAAAGAATAGGATTCTCATAAAAAAGACTAGATATGGAAAAATTGATGTAGATAGAGGTTTATGATTTTACGCATATTGGAGCTAAAAATGACAATGATAAAACTTGATGTAGACAGAGGTTTATGCACAATAAGTAAAATATAAATAGCCATAGAAAATTCAGACAACTCAGTTATCCCCTGTCTATCCAGTACTTATTAACAAAATGATAGTCAATGACAATGATAAAATTATGATAAGTTTGAAACTAACAAGGAACCGAACAACAATGAAGTGTTTGCTAATGCGCCTATTCTAACTTACGGAGAATGCATAGATATGCACAAATTTTTGTTCCGTTACTAGCCTAAAATATACAGGTATGTGATTATTGGCATGCACTATCACCAAGGGGCCTTAAGTTCATTAGTTCTCAAGTTTTTTACATACGGAAGAGCACAAGATACCTGTAAGTGTCGATATATGATGGTTCACTACTCTAACACAACTTACTAGTTTCTAGCAACAGGTATACTCATATCGTCTACATAAGTTCACTTATAAAATTTACATAAGAAATAGCAAAAAATGCCAGGAAAGGTTACAAAACATTATCCGCTTGGTATTATATAAACTTTAACTTATTTAAACTAAGCAACTGATTAGCCTATGCTAGTTCAAAATAGCCAATGTTAGTTAAAAATAACTTAATTTCACTTATTTTCTAAACTAAACTAACAATCAATATTATCTACAAGTGAATTAGCAAAACATTACGAGTTACTGATATGTGTGAATACACATATCCATTTTATATCAAAATAGACCCAATAAAGACCAAAACTGTGCATTAAAGGCTTGTATATTGCTTGTTTTGTCTTTCTTATTGTGTAGGTACGGATAAAGCAAAAATCACAAGAAAATAGTCAAAAGCGGACAAACACGAACACAAGAACGGAAGAGCACACAAAGAGCCAGAAGTTTTCTACAAAAAGGTCAAAAAGTCAACCTTCAGTCAACTTGCTCAACAAAAGTCAACATCACAAAGGACAAAATCCTAATGTTTCAAAACCAATCCCTCATTTATAAACCAATTCACAAAAATAATCCTTAAAAGCCCTAACGGTCGTTAACTTTTATTTATAAAAGTTAACACTTGTTACTTTCTTTATAACAAAATACAACTCCAAACCCATATCCAGCAAACCATATAACCAAGCCCATTTCATTTTTTGTTTGAACCCGGCCCAAGTCAACGCCCGAAGTCAAATAAAACAAACTAACCCTTTATGTTTAAAAGAAAAGGCACGAAAGTTTGTTTTTACTATTCATTATCACTCTCGTTTTAACCATGGATCAAAATCATAGGGCAAATGATAATTAAGGGCTTACAAGGGTAATTCAATGGCCTAAGTACACGCTGG
Organism: Tanacetum coccineum; assembly: GCA_026074375.1. Classification (NCBI taxonomy): domain Eukaryota; kingdom Viridiplantae; phylum Streptophyta; class Magnoliopsida; order Asterales; family Asteraceae; genus Tanacetum; species Tanacetum coccineum. The sequence continues at coordinate 5,776 of BQNB010157303.1, read as the reverse complement.
CAGAGTCAAAACGTCATCAAATGCACCCTATTGGCCAATCCCAGCATAGGAGCACACGGTGGCAAATGATGAAAGCACAAAATTGATGGGTTTTTGCACTTGATCGGTACTCCACACAAGAGAACAATCAAGTTATTGACACACAGATGCCTTCATTGGCAATCCGTCTGTGAGACAATCTAATCCAAGGGCCAAGGATTGCTATCCAATGATTGAAGAAAAAGAAGGGTTGAGATGAGAGGAGCGTCTAACAAACTCCTGATCCTAGAAGGTTCAGCTGGAAGCTATATATACCCTCACATTTCACACATACAAGGAGTCTAGTTTTTTTAGCTTTTAGATAGTTAGTTAATTTTAGCTTTTTAGCTTATGGTAAATTTCCTTTTCCGTTTCCTTTTTCAAAGTATTGTACTCAAAATTTTCACTTAATGTAATCAGCTTAGTCAATGAAAAATTTACTCTCTTTCAGCACAATCTGTCATAAGCTCTCATGCTCATACCTTTGTTTATTAAGCTTCTTAATAAGCCAATACAAGCTCTCACAAGTCTATAAGCTTGTGATTGAGCTAATTTGTTCACTTAATCTACTTAAACTATAAAATCAGACGAATTACCTTGGATTTTTGGAAGTATAAGCTTAAGGAAGGGAGGCTAGCAAGGGATAAGCCTCCAAGGACTTTTACTGGCTTATCTTTGATAAGCCATAGCTGTTGATAAGCTCATTTGAGCCTAATAGCTTTTTGTTTAAGCTAAGCTCACTTGTAAGTCTTAATTTACTTTTTCTTGTTTTTAAGATTTTCAGCTTAAGTTTTGCGTTAATTGCTAATCGTGCTTTTTTAGCTTATTTAATTGCTTATTTGTGCTTATAATTGTTTAGTTGAGCTTATTAATCATGCATTTTAATCTGTTTTTAGCTTTTGTAGCTTAGATCATAGTTTACTTTTTAACTTGTCTTAAAATCATAAAAAACCAAAAATAAGTAGTTTAGCTTTTAGGTTCTTAAATCTAGCTTATTTAGTTGATGATTTGTGTTTGATAAGCTTGTTATAAGCTAATGGTTATCTGGTATTAAGGATTTATTCACTAGTTTCTAATTTCAAGAGCCTAATGAATCTTGCATAGTTAATAAGGGTGTTTGGATTAATGCTATAGACCTTCAAAATGGTGCCAAAGTTTAATTTGTTTGTATTTCATTTTGGTCAGTTTGAATTTTCATAATGGATTAAGCTTTGAAAGGTTTACTATGTTAGTTTAAGCTTAAATTCATTTTTGAGGGGCAATTTGCTTATTCTTGCAACAGGGGGATTAATTGTGTTATGTTAGGAAGAGTTATTTTTGATTCCAAGTAGTTATAGCTTTGTTCTGTGTTTGGAATTTATGTTCAACATACTTACTTTTGAAAGTGTGTAACTTGCAGGTATAACAACTAAGGTAACTGCATAATAGTTTTTGAACTTTGGACAATTGCATTCAGCAGTAGAATAACTTCAGTTACTACTTTGCTATCTTTCTTAATGCCTCATTAAAGCTATTATTAGTAGGACTTAGGATCTAAAATTCAGTAGGTTTATAGATTACACATAGCTTAATATAGATTAAAACTTATTTTTCATTTTCTAGCTTATTATCTTAGGTAAATCAGCTTTAAAAGTTAATTAAAAATCCTCAAAAAGCCAAAAATAGTAGTATCTAGGGGTTAGCTTCTTAATTTGAATTTTTAGCTTATAGTACTTGTTTTTATGATTTGGATTATTAGCTTATAGATAGGTAATTAAGTTTTCAAAAGTTTAGAATCTGAAATAGCTTATTATGCTTTTTAGCTTAATATCTTTTTGAGCTTTTAAGAGTTAATTCCTGAGTTAGCTGTTTTTATCTCTAAATTACAGGTGTCTTATGATGTTATTAGTTTAATTAGCTTTTCAAATTTAGATACTAGGCATCATAAGCTTCTTAAAACAGCTTTTGTTTTTAAAATTGAGCTTATAATGAATTGTGTGCAAGCTTTTTAGTCAAAATAAGTTTTTAAGCCCTCAAAAGGCAACTTTCTGTAGCAACCACCTTCATAAGCTCTTTTAGAGCTTATCTTTGAGATTCAACTTATAGTTTCTTCATTAAAAGTGCTTTAAAAAGTGTCAACTTTCAATTTGAGCTTTTACTTTTCAAAAATAAAAAAATGCAAAAAAGGGTGTTGCCAGACTCGAACTCACGACCTCACCTACACAATACACACGTCTTACCAGTTTGCTTCAATAGCTCATCCAACCATTACTTGCACAAGAAATTCCTTATATACGTTTTGGCTTTATAAGCCCAATAAGCTGTTAAGCTTATTTCGTGGCTTATTTTATAAGCTTCAATCTCGGGCTTATTTTTCCTAGGATTTAGATAGTACAAGCTATTTTCTGTCATTTTTCTAGAATTTTTAGAGTTAATTTAGTACTTTTAATCATTTATTTTCATTAAAAACTTTAAAAAATCATAAAAAATAGAAAAATAATTAAAAAAATATAAATCTTTTTTAGAAAATTTTATTTTATCCTAAAGTTCATAAGAAAATTAGTTTTACTTTCGTAGGGTTTAAATTGCAAAATTTCGTTTTCTAAAGAACGGGATTCGTCTCATTCTCGTTTTTCGTGTTTTAACATTCATTTTAACTCCGTTTTTGCTCTAGTTTTCTTTAAACTTACTTTTTAGTCAATTTAAGTCCATTTAAAAAGAAAAACTCAATTTAGGTTTAATTTTATAAATTTAGGGTTTGTAGCTTCCGTTTAAGGTTCTCGTTTTGCGTTTTTAGTTAAAATTTAAATTCCCGTTGTTTGTTTTCATTCTTAATTGTTATCATTTGCTAGAAAATCAAATCAAACTTTGTATCCCATTCAAATCATTGTCCAAGCATCAAACGTGGTCTCAATTTCACAAGTCGTTGGGGAAACGACCCGGGGAATCATACTTCCCGGTTAAGATACGTATTATATTATATTATATATATTTTGAAGAGTTTCCTTTTCACCTTTGTCCTCAAGGGTAAATTGGTAATTTCCCATAGTATTATATATTATATATATTTTACGCTTATCAAATTTTTGGCGCCGTTGCCGGGGATTTGTGATTAAGATTCTATCGTTTGAAGTTTGTTGATTGGATTTGAAGACCCTTTCATTTTTGAAAGTTTTGTTTTGTTAAAAAATCAAAAAATAATTTTTTTTTTTATAAAATATACAAAAGTCAAAATTTTTTTTTTTCTTTTTAGTATAATTATCATTTCAACATATAAAAAAAATCAAAAATATAAAAAAATTGTCCATAAAAAAAATAAACAAAGTTGGTAAAAGAACACCAACAAATAATACCTTCAATTGAGGTATTATCATAATAAGTTCCCAACTCGAATCAAAGATTTAAAAACTTGCCATTTGTGTCATTTACGAAGTACGGCTCACCTTAAGAAGTAATTTTTAAGAGTTACCGTGAAGTAAATTTGATTATTTGGTTTAAGTTGTCTTCCGTTTATCCGTTTAAAGTAGATTGTTAATAAATTGAAAAAAAAAGAATAATAAAATAAAAAAAATTAGTTTAAATTTTCTTTTTCTACTTTGTGCATGCGCACTCGTTCTCAAACCCGCAACCGTAACCGTCAACAACAAAGCCAACAGGCTGTTGTTCAACCATTTCATTTAGAAGAACCTTTTGTTAATCCTCCATTAGTTCCGATGGCTGATAACCGGACAATGGCACAATTGCTCCAAGCACCCACCGAGGGGTACGAGGATGCAATTGTAATTCCCGAAATCAATGCTAACTTTGAGTTAAAGCATGGTTTGATCAATCTTGTTCAAAACAAACAGTTTTTCGGACATGATAAAGAGGATCCACATGCTCACATCCGTTATTTCAATAAGATTACTTCAACAATGAGATTCCCGGACGTCCCGAGCACGTCAATTAAGCTTATGCTTTTTCCGTTTTCTCTTGAAGGTTCAGCCCGGATTTGGCTAGAAAAAGAACCTCCTCGATCAATTTTGACATGGGATGATCTTGTTTCAAAATTCATTAATCAATTCTTTCCTCCTTCAAAAACGACAAATCTTCGTAACGAAATCACGAGATTTCAACAAAGATTTGACGAATCGTTTTATGAGGCTTGGGATCGATTTAATGACCTTCTTCGAGCATGCCCACATCACGGATTTTCATAATTACATCAATTGGATACGTTTTACAATGCTTTGAATGCTAATGATCAAGACTCATTGAATTTTGCTGCGGGTGGAAATTTTTTGGATAAGATGCCTCGTGAATGCTTGAGAATTATCAAGAGTAAATCCAAGATTCGTAATTCACGAAACAAGGTAGTCATTGCCAAAGTGAGTTCGAATTCATCTACCCCCGGAATTTCACCAGATGTTGCTGCTCTTACAACCGAAGTCTCTGAACTTAAGAATTTGATGAAGACTATGCTTATCGACAAACAAAAAGCCCAAGCTCCCGCAACCGTAAAAGCGGTCGAGCAGAGTTGTGTAACTTGTGGAGGTGCTCATTCTTATAAAAACTGTCCAGCCACCGATGGCAATGTTTATCAAGACAACATTCAAGAGTACGTTTCACAAGCTGCTGCAGCCAATTTTAATCAAGGAAATTCCAATTCTAGACCTCCGATGGTTTCAAACCAAATCCGACCTCCTGGTTTTCCTCCGATTCAAAACAATCAAAACCGTTTCAATCCAAATCAAGGAAATAATTTCAACCAAAATCGAGGAACCAGTTTCAATCAAAACCGTGGAAGTAACTTCAATCAAGGACAAGTTTACCAACCTCTAACTAATCAACCACCAGTTTATCAAGCTCCTCCTCAACAAATGCAAGGTGTTTCAAAAACCGATTTTGAGAATTATGTCAAGGCTAATGATGCTGTGTTACGGAATATGCAAAATCAAGGCCAGGGTTTACAAAACCAGATGACAAATTTAACGGAAATGCTTTCTAAGTTCATAACTTCCAACACCGCTTCATCTTCGAATTCAGTAACTCTTCCAAGTCAAACCGTAGCTAACCCTCGTGAGCATGTCAATGCTATCACCACACGAAGTGGTAAAACTTGTGAAGGACCTTCGACTCCTTTTGTTCCTACACCCGTTGTTTCTACTCCTCTAAAGGAACCCGAACAAAACCCGGAGACGTCAATGGACAAAGTGCAAAAACCAAGTTCAGAAAATACCGCACAAGTCCCACCTCCGGAGGATCATGATTCCATTTTTATTGAAATTCCAAAACCAAAGGCTAAGAAAACTGTTCAAGAGCCTAATTCTCCAGAGCCTAATTCATATCAACCTAAACTTCCATACCCCGAGAGGATGAAAGTAAGAGAGAAAGATAAACCCAGTGCTCAGCAGAGCAGGTTTATGAAGTTGTTTAAACAACTCCATTTAGAGATTGGATTGAAAGATGCTCTCGTCAAAATGATGAAATTTAACAAATGGTTTATGACTCAGACATACTCTCTGAGGCTGATGTGCTTAATTATGTTGCTCAAGAGACTGATGTGCTTAATTCTGTTGCTCAAGAGACGGAATATACTGAACACTTAGTTTCTGATAATGATTCATATGATGAACTTACGAGTGGCAGTAATGTTATCTTATATGGTCACTATTAAGAACGATGCTTCTCAATATGTTCCTCCTCCTGAACTAGATAATAATGTTATGATACTGTGTGTAATTGAACAAATGAAAAGTCAAGTAGAATGATGTAACACGAAAAATCAAGAGACTAAATG
>BQNB010157302.1:0-15166 GCA_026074375.1 Tanacetum coccineum | reverse complement strand
ACGTATGGTCCTAGCCATCGAGATCTTAATTTTGGCTGTTTAAATTTATATTTTGAATGAAAGAGCAACACTTTGGTGTTTGAATTATTTTCTCATCTTGAGTTTCCTGTCATGCCAGACTTTGGTTCTTGCCTTGTATAGACGAGAGTTTTCATAGGCTTGATGTCGGAGTTCGTCTAACTCGTGCAATTGAAACATTCGTTTCTCACCAGCAGCGATGAGATCTGGGTTATAGTTTTTTAGGGCCTAGTATGCACTGTGTTCTAATTTCAATAGGTGGTAATTTTTTCTGTTACGTGCTTGTATTCTTGTTCCAGTTGCGTGTTTTGTAAGCTGTACAAAAAGCCATAGATTCATCATCAAGTTTTCCTTGACAGTAAAGCGGTGATTGTCTTTAACAGTTTTTTCCAAGAATTCTTTTAAGAGCTTGTTCATTGTTTTTAATTGCACTTGTCTGAGCGTGGTACGATGTAGAGAATCGGTGGTTAACTCTATATCTTTTCGTAGTTCTTTCCATTATCATGTTGCAGAAATGAGTTCTTCGGTCGCTTATGAGAGCTTTAGGCATTCCGAAACGGCATAATAGTTTCTTTAAAAAAGTAATAATAACTCTGGCATTGTTTGTTGGTAGAGCTTGTGCTTCGACCCATTTAGGTACATAGTCGATAGCGACTAAGATGTATTCGAATTTGTATGTTTTCAGAAAGGTCCTATAAAATCGATACCGCATATGTTGAAAATTTTGCATACTTGAATGTTGTTTCAGGGAATCTCATCACGTTTTGAAATATTTCCTGTCTTTTGACATGCTTCGCAAAGGAGAACTTGAGTATGAGCTTCTTTGATGATGGTCGGCCAGTAGAAACCTAAGTCTAAAACTTTTTTAGCTGTTGTGTTTGGTCCATAATGTCTACCGGTGGGTCCGTGGTGACATTTATCTAAAATGGTTTAGGTTTCTGGTCCAGAGACACAACGTCTCATCATACCGTCAGTATATACTTTGAATAGGTAAGGTTCCTCCTAGAAGTAGTGTTTAAGGTCGGAGAAAAATTTGTTCTTTTGCAGGTACATCACTCCTTTAGGTATGATATCACTTACCAAATAGTTTGCAAAGTCTGCGAACCATGGTTCATCTCTAGTGTTTATTTCTATGAGAGCTTCTCTAGGAAAGTTATCATCAACTTCACTGTCATCACTTGTTTCATCATTTTCAATCCGAGATAAGTGGTCGATGGCAACATTTTCTGTACCTTTTCTGTCTTTAATTTTGATATCAAATTCTTGTAAGAATAGAATCTAACAGATAAGGCGTGGTTTAACATCTTGTATCGTCTTTGATAATACTAGATAGGATCAGAATTTGTCAAAAGCAAAGCCTACAGCCATAAGTTATTTTTTAGTGATTGTATAGTTATGTTGAGCTGCGTTGAGAGTTTTGCTTGCAAAGTATATCGGGTGAATGTTTTTACCATCTTTTTGACCTAAGATTGCTCTAACAGCAAAATCACTTGCATCACACATGAGTTCGAACGGAAGATTCCAGTTTAGGCTTACGATCATAGGAGCACATGTAAGTTTTTCTTTTAATAACTTAAATGCATTGTGGCACTCGTCATTAAATTCGAATGGAGTATCTTTTGCAAGCAACTTGGTGAGAGGACGGGCGATTTTTGAGAAATCTTTAATGAATCTTTGGTAGAAACTGGCGTGTCCTAGAAAGCTTCTAATACCTTTGATATTAGTGGGGTGAAATTTTAGAGATTACTTCGATCTTTGCTTTGTCGACTTTGAGGCCTGCTTCGGATACTTTGTGTCCAATCATAATTCCTTCTTTTACCATGAAGTGACATTTTTCCTAGTTAAGGACAAGATGTGCATCTTTGCAACGTTGAAGCATTTTATCAAGATTGTTCAGGCAGTGATCAAAAGAACTTCCTGTTAGACTTAGTTTTTATTAAAGTAATGGTCATTAATATTCCCAAACCTTGTATTAGTCTAGTTAATGTTCCCCATAATTCTATAAGCTAATTGGGCCTAAGTTACGGGCTTTAAAGCCCATTAGATATCAAGCTCGGTCCATGGAAGCCCACTTAGACCCATGGCCGGCTATTAACTACTATATAAAGCCCTCTCTAATTGTGGAGAGGGTGTTGCTCAGTTTTCTTATCTTTAATGTGTAACCGTTCTCTCTAGTTCTTTTCTCTCTCTAAACATCTCTCACTCTCTCTAGAATTCAAAGAATTTTATGTGTCTATGTGATATTGATAAGGCTAACATGTGGTATCAAGAGCTCCAGGTTATCTAGTGTTCTTGATTTGCTTATTCTTGCTTATTTCTTAAGCAAATTTGTCCTTGCTTTTCCTTTTTAGCCACAGCTCACTTTGAGTTGTGGTGTCTTGATTCTTAAGTTGTTTAAGCCTTAGCTACACAGCTTATTTGTTTCTTAAAACTGCTTATTATAGAATCAAACATGTCCTTGGTGGTTTTCTAGTTCTTGTTTGAAAGTCTTGGTTCAAACGTATAGAAAATCTCAAGTTTCAAGGTTTTGTTGTTGTTTTGAATCGTCCAAGTGTATTTTCTTTATTTTTGACTTAGTTGTAGCTTATTCCTAGCTTATTCCATCTTCATTTGGTGGCTTATTTGGTTAGTTTAAGCTTATTCTTCAAGTTTCTCAAGGTGGCAGTTTGATTAGGATTAGAACAAAATTAATACTAGTGGCGGTTTGTAAAAAAGGTTAAAAGACAAGGTTTTGTATCGTGTTTTTGTTTGTTAGCTATAAGTTAGCAAGAAAACAAGAAATTAGTACATCTAGCGGTTTGACAAATGGTCCCAAACTCATCCTTTTGTGCTAGTGGTTTAAGTTTTGTGTAGCGGTTTACATAAAACCTTGATAGCGGTTTACCTACAGGTTATCTAGCGGTTTAATACTTTTTCATGGCCTCCCTAACCGTCACTCTGCCCAATTTAAAACGTGCCAGCGGTTTGATCATTTTTTTGGCAGCGGTTTAGCGTGACAGATTATCCAGCGGTTTATCGAGTAGAAATCTGGCAGCGGTTTAGTAGCATTAATTTGCCAGCGGATTATTGAGTTTAATATAGGCATCGGTTCAAGATTGGCAGCGGTTTGGTCTTTATAACTAAGCAGCGGTTTACCAGTATTATAGCCAACGGTTTAAGTCAAGTTTAAGATGGCGGTTTGATCAAGTTCATAGGCAGCGGTTTGTCTTAAACTCGCAGCGGTTTTCCATTTAAGTTAGCCAGCGGTTTGGTTTAAAGAGCCAACGGTTTGGTTAAGATTTCTTGCCAGAGGTTTGTAACAAGTAGCGGTTTGCTAAGGGGCAGAGGTTTGCCAAACTTTGTGGTGGTTTGCCAATTCATACTTTGACAAACTTCCATAATACACAAACTTGGACCATTAATCATCAAGAACTTATAACTTAAACTTCGACTTAACAAACATTTAATCCAACAACATTAAACCTTAACTTAAATGACAATTACTTATTCACGCTTTCTTCTTGACTTTGTAAAATCTCGTAAAAGTTTATTCTTTTCTCGGTTTAAGTCATAGACTTGTAAAATCCCGTGAATTTCTAAGGACTCAATCATTTAACTTTAATCAAAAGAAAATCATAATCACTAATCACTAAAACGATCCTAACTTATCAGTTCACATCACTTTTGCAATGTCGACTCAATAAGACATTTATGCAGCCGGTTCCGAAAACCGTCCTCCTATGCTTAACAAAGAGAACTATGTTTTGTGGTCCTCTTGTCTTCTTCGTTATGCTATGAGTAGACCAAATGAAAAGTTAATCTATAATTCCATTATGAACGGTCCATATGTTAGACGAATGGTTCCTGAACCAGGTGATCCAAACCGTGAAGATCATATTCCTGAAACGTTTCATGAACAAACTGATAATGAACTCACGAAAGCAGAAATTAAACCGATGGAAGCTGATGATTGATGACATCAAATAAAGTCTATTTTATAGCATCATGTATCCCGTGTTATTAACCCATTTGGTATAGTTATTGCAAAGAATTGTTACTTAATCGTTTATATTTAAGAATTGCAGTAATTATGGAGTAATTGGTGAAAGATAGCAAAAGGCGTGCATTCTGAAGCTTAAATGAAGATATTTTGAAGATTACTATTCTAAAGACCAATACGCCGTATCCATCAAGGAAGATACGGCGTATCCGTGCCTGCACTCACCAAAGACCACAGAGGAATAAGCTTAATACGTCGTATCCTGAGAGACTCGATACACCGTATTCAGAGTATGGAATCAATATAATATTCTGGAAGATATCAAGCGTGGTACCAACTCCAAGAAATCCCCAATACGTTGTTTCCAACACTTGGATACGCCGTATCCAACCGACTTCCAAACCTTATAAATAGAAAACTCAAAAACGAGTTTTCAGTGTGCTAAATCATATTTTCGATACCTAAACCATAAAAGTCGATTTTCAGAGGAGAAAAAGAGTAGAAGAGGTCGAGCAAACGTATCAATTCCATAAAAGACATCGTGTAATTCCATATACTTTAGTAATCGTTTAGTTTTTGGTATCATTTGTTAACTCGGTTAGTTTACCTTGACTAAATAATTGCTCTTGTATTTATTATGACGTTTGAAGGCTAATACCTTTGGGTACTAGCCATTATTATGAAGATTTGAATGTTTGGTATTCGTTTATCTCGATTTCTTAATTTATCATTGTATGCTTGTTTATGTTTATCAATTAATACTTGTTTACGAGCTTTTGTATGCGGACCAATCATTTCAAAGGATCTAGTGAAAGCGGTACCAAGTCGATCTAGAGTCTTGGGGATAGCTCTCCATACTAGTAATTAATTCATCTAGAATTTACAGTTACACAAATATTGTTCTTCTAAGTGTGTGAATGATATGCTTCGGGCTTAAACTAGTTAATTAGATATTGCTAACGGTTTATTGATTCATGTTGGACATTAGCTCGTGACTAGATAATTCAACTAGTAACGTTCTTATTCTATTTGATAGTTGGACAAGTGGGCTTAACTAGTTAATTGGATATTGCCAATGGTTTATTGATCGTGTTGACTAGCAGGTGACCTAGATAATTCAACAAGTAACGTTCTGATTCCATTAGATAGTTGGACAAGTGGACTACTAGTGTATAAATTGTCATTAAGCGGTAAGTGGGTAAAGTCTCTATGAGCTAGGGTTTAACAAGATCACCATTGCTTTAACCCTAAGATAGATTATAATCAGGAAATAAGGATGCTTTAATTTTGACAGAATTAATGTGTCTAGGTCTTAGGATGATGTAACGCCTAAGTCTTAAGAATGGTATGCCACCTCGAGAGAAGAAATCATTGTACTAATAAACAAACCAACTTTCTAATCGGATTAATAATGGTTAATACAGTTTTCTATCATAAGGCTCGACCGCTCTTTTATCCTTTGTTAATTAGCTTGCGTGGGTTACAGTCCCCTGGATTAATTGTAGTCACCAACCAAACCGTGCTAGTCTCTCAGACTGAAAACCTCATTTTCCTGATAGAATTAGGATTTAGACTGACATAAGTTTAGAATAGAATAGAATTAACATAGATTAGATAACCAAGATATTAATTAAATTTATAGATTTAACCTCGCTTCAAGTGTTCGACACCCTACTTACCACGAAACTACTACCGATCGGGTACACTGCCCGTTAAAGTGTTATTTTTGTTTTAGTCGGCAAAATATAAATTTAAAACTTGAATCAATAAAATATACACCACACAACGACACATCAAGTTTTTGGCGCCGTTGCCGGGGAGTGAAAATTAATCTTGATTTTTATTTGATATTTTGATTTCTAACATTAGATTAGATCTAACCCTTAGGATTAATGTAATTGAGATTAGTGTATATTCTTGTATATTCTGTAATACTTGTATATTTGTCTTTAATTGTTTGCTTGTATATTTGTGTTTTAATTAATTGCGTATTTAATTGATTTCTTAAATACATTGTTTTGGTCGATAGCTGAATACATTCAAATCAAAAGATTAATATGACGTATCCACTTTCATTGGATACGGCGTATCGATCACTTGTAACAGGATTAGACTAGTTTTCATATTTGATTTCCGTGCTAAAAAATTTTATATCCTAAAAGAGCCCATCCTACTAATTGTTTATCCCTTGTTTCAGGTAGTGCATGATAAGGAGTTCAACAAACGAACTATTCACACCTTACAAAGAACCTGAACGAGAATTTCGATCATCTAGGAGACACTTCAAGTCACTAAGTCTTGACGAATTGAGATCGCCTGATTTCAATCTACTTTCTGACCAAGAATACTCGGAAGAAGAAGTTGCGACAACAATGGCTGAAACCATGGAGCAATACATGAGCAAGACCCGAACTGACTATATATTGGGAGTTGCTAGGCCTAAAATTGATAACAAAGATCAGTTTGGATTGAAAGGCCAATTTCTTAAGGAGCTTTGAGAAATCACATTTAGCGGTTCGGATAATGAGGATGCAAATGAATACATTGAGAAAGTTCTTGAAATCGTTGACTTATTCCATGTTCCTAACATCACTGTGGATCAATTAATGCTCCGAGTCTTCCCTATATCCTTAACTGGAGCCGCAAGTCGTTGGCTGAAAAACAAACCAATTGATTCAATCAAAACTTGGGAAGATCTTAAAACTAAGTTTTTGAACAAATATTGCCCACCTGGTCGAACTGCGAAGAAAATAGAGGAAATCAACAACTTTCAGCAAGAACCAGATGAAACCCTTTATCAAGCATGGGAGCGCTTTAAAGAACTCTTAATGAAGTGTCCTCAACACTACTTAACGGAGATGCAGGAGGTAATTTTGTTCTACAATGGGTTGGATGTTCCAACACGACAGATTCTTGACTCAAGAGGTGCCGTTCCAACCATGACAGCTGCCGATGCTAAAAAGGCCATCCAAGAAATGGTAGAATACTCTCAAAAATGGCATAATGGAACATCTAGAGGAAGAAGTACTGAGACTTCTGACGGACTAGCTGCTATACAAGCACAACTGAACAGTCTAGGAAGAGAGATCAAGAAGGTGAATGAAAAAGTTTATGTATCTCAAGTAGGATGTGAGCAATGCAAAGGATCCCATTACACCAAAGATTACCCACTAAAAGAGGAAGGGAAAACTCTTGAAGAAGCTTACTACGCACAATTTGGTATATAGAGCAACATCTCTAGGGTACTATCAGAGGAACAACGCAAACCCTTCGTACCAAGAGCGAAGACAATCTATGGAGGATACCCTAAGAAAATTCATGAGTGAATCAGCAAAGCGACACGAAGAAAATTCCAATTTGATCAAAGAAATCCGAGCTTCAACGGATGCTGCCATAAGGAACCAAGGAGCATCCATTAAAACTTTGGAAATTCAAATCGGGCAAATGAGCAAGGTACTACAGGAAAGAGGATTTTGAAGCCTACCAAGCTCAACTGAAACAAACCCGAGAGATCAAGTCAAGTCAATCTCTACTGCTATATAAGCTGATTCACATTCGATAGGCCGTATTGGGTCATCCCAATACGCCGTATCCACTAGACAGAATAGTACACTATTGTATAAGTCAATACAAATGACGATTCCTTTTCCAAGTCGTTTAGATAATCATTACTGTGATGATGAAGTGGGGAACTATGGACCAAAATTAGTGGAAGCTTGTGGAGCTTCACATATCAATGACACCATACCCCGAAAGGAGAAAGACCCAGGGAGTTTCACTTTACCTTGCTTTATTAATAATGTTTGCTTTGACAATGCCCTTGTTAACTTAGGAGCTAGCGTTAGTGTTATGCCTCTATTGACCTACCTTAACTTAGGATTAGGCGAATTAGCTCACACTAGGTTGACAGTGGAATTGGAAGATATGACGGTGAAATATCCGAAAGGAATAGCTAAAAACGTACTAGTAGGAATTGGTAAATTTACTTTCCTAGTAGTATTATATTCTTGATATGACGAGGATATCAAAGTGCCCTTGATCTCGGAAGACCATTTTTGTCTACCGCCCGTGCTAAGATTGATGTTTACAAAAGAAAGATTACTTTAAGAGTCGGGGAAGAAAGGATTATTTTCAAATGATGTTTAAACATGCTAGTAGGTTTAATTATGGAGGGTTACATGCTAAGTTGAGAGAAAAGAATGGAACTTGATATAGTAGCTAGGCTTATGGGATGGATTTGGTGCTAAATAGATCATTAGACCTTTCTGAAGATTACGTTGAATTAAATGATCCTAAATAACATTTGATCCTTAGGAGTAATCAAGGGTTGATTTGGGTGCCCACCTTGAGGAAGGCTGAGTTTAATTGAGGAATTTAGAACTAGGGATGAAGATCTTGATACTGGAATTGATGATTACCCTAGTTATTAAGACGATGATAAGAAAATCCATATAGATTGCGCCCACAACTTAAAGTTCTCATGCATGATAGGATTTGAATTTACACACGTCAACTTATACCCATTATTATACATCAATGTGATGTCCAAAGAGTTTCATAATTCAATAATGAAAGATAAGATGATGTACAAAGGGGATAATGTTGTAGGAGCCTTATTGTAGTACCTTACTTTGTTGGAACTTTTTTGTCTGATGGATTTGTTAGTTCTGGAAGGATATGGGATTGTATCGTGATGAAGGAATAGGCGATATTATTGTTGGCGAACCATTCTTAAGAGAAGTTTGTAATTAAAAAAATTGTTTGGAAGGATAAAATTTTTTTTTTATAAAAAACCCCCTTTTTTTTTCATGGTGATGATGTAAGTAAAACTTACCCAAATGGTTTGCGATCACGTCTGAGGTTTAAAAACCACACTAAAGAGCATTGTAAACAAAGATATTCCCACCATTACTATAGGTAAGTGAGAAAGATGTGACGAAGAAATCTAGCCATGCATACCAAAGCTTAAGGGGTTTCACAAAAGGAGTTCTAATCTTGGGGGACCGATTACATTCGAAATGCGAAAGACGGAAGAATGCTCACACGCGGGCACATTTAGCGTGCATCGAGTGGAATAATGAGAAGTGAAGAAACGGTTATCTTAAGACTTCGCGGTAAAAAAAGTGTTCACCGGGAGACAACCCATATTGTTATTTAATTTTGTTATGTGTCTGTTTCCCAGACTCAATACGGAGCTATTCACTCCATTTCCATACGGCGTATTGAATGTCTAGACGTTATCAGTCTTTATTTTATTGCACTTTAAAAACATTATTGTCAATTCTGGCAATACGGCGTATTCACTAACCTGATACGCCGTATTCACCAGACTGACCAGTAATTAGTTTATTTAGTTTAGTTTAAATTAACCGTAGATACCAAGACGGAAAGCACTGGTGTTTCTATATTTTTTAAGGACCTCATTAATGAATATCGAGTGAAATGATTATTTTCTGGATTTCTATGTGTGTTGTTTTGTTCGTGCTGCATTCAGAGCTTTTCAGCATACATCTCGCTCTAAACGCAACTTGGTGAATCTACCGAGCAAATTATCGAGGAGTTTTATTCTATTTCTTTTTAAATTCCTATAATTTAATGTTTTATATATTACAACGAGTACGTTGTATAACTTAAAAGTGGGGGGATGGAATTAAGAATGTTTACTGTCCTATTTTCACATTAAATTGCTTAAATTATGCTTCAAATTTAAAAAATTCTCAAGCATTATTTGAGGAATATTATTGATACATAACCCGCAACACCAAAACCCTTGTTAGATATTGTGAGGATTTAACCTTTTCCGTTTCCAAATGTTTACCCAAATTCCACAAATTGATGTGTGCCGTGATGTATGTAGACTTTAGAACTTGGCTTGGTATATCTATTCGAGACCACAATAATGAGTATTATGGATTTAATTGGAGTAACTTGTTTACATTGGTAAATTTTTAGGATTACACCTAAATCGCCTATCCATGTTGCTTATTAACTAACTACACCAGTTAGTTAACCTCGAGTTTAAACCCTTTTCCACTCTCACCTTTAGAGTGGTGATCCACTAGAACAACCCGTAGAGCCAATCATTTAGGAATTACACCAACTATTTGTTTCGTTACACCCTTACACCTTAACCTACCCTGTTAGATCAAGTTTAATTTAGAGTTGCTAGTTGCTTAAAGTGTAAAGTTTGTATTTCCCGAGTCTTGTGTCATTTTCTATCTTTGGTGCGGTTGGAAATTTGCACATTGCAAATGGGAATGTATATTAGTAGTCAAAACTCATGTGATTTTACTACCGTCACAATTAATGGTGAATCCGAAGAACGAAGAACTATCAAAGGAATAATTCAGAATTATTATGATCGTGAAGATGGTGAAACTACTTCGAGTTTCGTATATAGTGTTGGGAATTATGTTTTTCTAACTTAGTACCGTTAGTAATAATAGTTAGTACCGATAGTTATAATTAGTAAAAATTAACATTATAAGTGAAGATGTACCCAACACATTAAAAGGCTTTGTTTTTAAAAAGCACCCCCCATTAATTGATCACATAAAATGACATTCTACGTATTACAATAACTTTTGAAAATTATTCGAGGAAAAGGATGTATAGAACACACAATTTTTAAAAAAATACCACAATTATATTGTAAAAATTTTGACATTGAAAGTTCTTTTTGAAAAATTGTGTACAACCCTTTTAAAAACATGATAGAAGACTTATTCTTCTATTTTAGTAGAGTAGCGCCGGAAGCGTACAGCTTCCCTATAACATTCATGTACCGAGTTATTGCACTGAAATGTACATAGATTCATAGAAAAATTTAGACATACAAGTTTTTGAAATTATTTTGCAAATCCCTGTTCGAACTTCATTTTACACGCCCGTGTCGATGTTAAAACACAATTCTAGGTCCGTACATGTTATCGATTCCAAGAGACAATGTAAGAGAAGAATCTTTTGGTATTTTTTGAAATTTTTCTTGATTTAATATTTTTGTTTTTTAGGTTTTGATATATTGCTATTTTCTTTTTGTTGGTTTTTATATTTTGTATTTCTTTTACAAATTTTTTTATAATAAATAAAAACATAAAAGAGAGAATAAAAATATGTACAATCCGATTTTTGATGGATCAAGCAGAGTTCAATATCCGAGAACCACCAGTTCTTCTGATCAAACATCTCATACCGAGTCGTATGACAAGATACTTAAACCTATCTTTCGATAAAGCTATAGTAAACCAAGTCAGCTAACTGGTATTATTCAGTCCGACAAAGACAATTCAACAAAACCCTTTTCAACATGGTTCCTATTATGAAATGATACTGACAATCGATGTGCTGGCTACGGGAAATGTTTGGACTGATTGCACGAGACTGGTTATGGCCTGACCTTTTGAGTCCACAATAATAGTTTTTATCAATAGTGAATGTCATAATCCTGTGAGCTGAGTTCTCAACCATAGAACATGTGCGCAGCCCGCATAATAAAGACCATACCTCGACTTTTGCTGAAGACATGAGGTGCAGTCCTTCTTTTTGGATGACCAGCTGACTACTTTATCATCCATCCTAAAATTGTATGCCACCAAGATGTACTCTTATGAATCAGACAGAGCCCCGTATCCAGGAATCTGAAAAAGCCGTTAGTTCGAAACACTGTGTCCTTACGGAATACCAGATACCCATGTTAAATGGAGATCCTTTACAAGGTACCAGAAAGATCTTTTTTACCCCGCATTGAATGTTTTCTTCACAGTCGATTTCTCTTAGCCTTAATTTATATAAGTCCGAACAACTGTTATCGGTCCTTCAAATAGTCTTGTTAATTAAATAGGCTAGTCGGGATAACTTGGGCTATGGAAATATAATCTAATATTGTCAAGTTTCCGGTGCTCAAGCCCAAGAAAACAAGGCCCCGGCCCAAGTGTAGAAAGCCCACATGGGGCACTCATTGCTTCAAGGGTATAAATAGACCCCTCTCCAGCCATGAGAGGGTGATTGGTTACCATTTGCATAGATTTTGCGTGTGTATGTAATCTTCCATCTCTAGTTTTTACTCTCTAATAAATCTTTCAACTTTTTCTCTTATATCTCCATTTCTAGTTTTTGCTTTTGGTTAAAGCATATGTTGTAAAATGGATAAAAGTAATGGGTGAAAACATTTGGGTGATCAATCGCCACGGGTGGGTTTAGTGTGTTTGTATTTTTTTTTTGTGAGTTTTTGTTTTCGTCGTGTGTGATTGTTATCGTTAGTTTCTTGTTTGGTGTTAAAGAAGCTTATTTTTTTTCTTTCTCTTCGTCCTCGACTTTCTTTCTTTCTTTCTCTATTCGGTTTCGAGTGATTTTCGTTTGGACCGAACAAGGGAATTTTAGCTTGAATCAAACGAGCTTCTTCTTATTTGGACCGAACGAGTTTACTCCTTCAAGGACCGAACGAGATTACTCCTTCAAGGACCGAACGAGTTTATTTCTATTTGGATCCAACGAGTGTATTTTTGTTTGGACCGAACGAGTAATTTTCCTTTGAGGACCGATCGAGTAATTTTCCTTTGAGGACCAAACGAGTGGTTTTTGTTTGGACCGAACGAGTGGTTTTTGTTTGGACCGAACGAGTAGTTTTTGTTTGGACCGAACGAGTGGTCTTTGTTTGGACCGAACGAGTGGTCTTTGTTTGGACCGAACGAGTGGTGATCATATTTGGACCGAACGAGAGACCCGATCTAGATAACCGATCTAGTCGATCTCTTTCAGAACCGATCTAGCATTAACCGATCTAGAAGTGTTCTTTAAGGACCGAACAAGACAATCGAACTAGAGGACCGAACTAGCGTTACTTAAGAACCGAACTAACCAATCGAACTAGAGGACCGAACTAGCGTTTCATTTAGAACCGAACAAGACAATAGAACTAGACAACCGAACCAGCAAACCGAACAAGCATGAACCGAACTAGGTGATTTGCATAAGGACCGATCTTGACAATTTTTTTTTGTTTGTTTGTTTTACAGTTTTTTCTTGATTTTGTAAAATCCCGCGAAAGATACGATTCTTTTCTCGGTTTAAATCAAAGATTTGTAAAATCCCGTGAACGTTAATCAATTTCAATCCACAACAACAATCACTTTACCTACTTAAGATCCGATATCCATTCACAACATCAAAATGTCAAATTCAAATACCAATCTGCAAACTCAATCCTCGAATGCTCTTCATAATGCTATCATGGAAGCGGGTAGCAAAGATCGTCCACCAATGTTAGCACCGGGTAATTACGTTCAGTGGAAATCCAGAATCAAGAGATACATTGACACCAAACCTAACAGTGAACTCATCCACTATAGTCTCCAAAATCCACCATACATATATCAATGGGCTGAGAAAACAGTTCCAGCTGCTGAAGGTAGTTCTGAAACAACCACAGAAAGGTATATGGAGAACTATAAGAATGTTTCACAAGACATACGAGATCAACTGAATGCTGAAGCCGAAGCCGTTCAGATCATTCTCACAGGGATAGATAACGATATCTACTCCACAGTTGATGCTTGTCCGAATGCATGTGAAATGTGGAAAGCCATTGAAAGGTTGAAACAAGGTGAATCAATTAATGTTCAAGATCTTGAAACCAATTTATATTGGGAGTTTGGAAAATTCACATCACGAGATGGTGAATCACTTGAATCGTATTACTCACGGTTTTACAAGATGATGAATGAGCTTGTCCGAAATCAGTGTAATGTTACTAATCATCAGGTCAATGTCCAGTTCTTACTTCAACTACAACCAGAATGGCAAAGGTTTGTGACACTTGTTAAGCAGAGTCAAGAGCTGAAGACTGTCTCCTATCACAAGCTTTATGACATTCTGAAGCAACACCAGAATGAAGTCAATGAGATACGAACTGAAAGACTAGCACGTACTGCTAATCCACTTGCACTTGTTGCTCAACAACAACCAGTTTACCATCCTCCAAACCATCCTACTCAAAACACTCAATATTCCTCCACCAGATCGCAACAGTCTACCAGAAACAGAGGAAAAGCAATTGTTACATCTTCTGCTCCTACTTATGATCCAGAACCTGCTACGGTTACTGAAGATGAGGAAATGTCAAAGGAAAAGGAGATTGACAAACTCATGGCTTTAATTTCTCTCTCGTTCAAGAAAATCTACAAACCTACCAACAACAACCTTCGAACTTCATCAAACACCAGTCGAGCTAATCAAGATAATTCTCCAAGAACTAACAGAGGAACTGGGTATGAAAATACTAAAAATAAAATAATTAGCTTCCGAAGCATAAATATGAGATATTAAAATTTCTAAATCGCTTAAATAAATAAAATCTTAAACATGGCTTGCGACATAGCCCAAAACAATGATTTTTGCTGAGACGGCCAAAAATGACGAAAATAAAATAGTTATTCCAAATTCACAATTAGAAAATAAATCGCGGCTCGGGATAAAACATCGGCCAAAAACTCGGGTTGTTACATTCTACCCACCTTAAGGGAGCGCCGTCCTGGTGCTCGATACGACCTTCTCGTCTCCAAATTCGCTCACAACGAAACGAGGAACCTCATTCTCGAACGGCTTTGCACGTTCTCACGCAACGGTCATACGACCTCAGTCGCATTCGAAATTTTCAAAACGAAAGACCAATTCAAGCCTAAATGGAAATCATGCCGATCAAAACAAAACACGCATCGCCAAACCGGTCTCATTAAAAGAAGACATAGTCGGTTGCGGAAACATTTCAGAGTACACATAACTCCATCGAACGCATTATAACATTATTTACACATAATCACATATTTGTCATTTCATAATGACTTCACATTCCAGCCTAGCTTTACTTAGGCATTTCATCAAGCTCGCTTATATTTACGACTCGACACTTTATAGACAATACGTGGGTAGGCGTAACACACCG
The DNA here is from genome assembly GCA_026074375.1 of Tanacetum coccineum. NCBI lineage: Eukaryota > Viridiplantae > Streptophyta > Magnoliopsida > Asterales > Asteraceae > Tanacetum > Tanacetum coccineum. The sequence continues at coordinate 230 of BQNB010157302.1, read as the reverse complement.
ATCCAATTCACATTATACCATGCTTGCTAAATAGTCAAGCCATTCCGACAATAATCCTGACTTAATCACAACTAAGTCCTAACCAACAATACCATGGTTGCTAAATAGTCAAGCCATCTCAATCGATAAACCTTGGGTAGGCGTACCCATCCGATCCAAATCATATTAAACAATCACATAGAAGCGGCGACATATACGCCCATATTTAGCAAACAATGGAACACATAGAA
>BQNB010157301.1:0-15166 GCA_026074375.1 Tanacetum coccineum | reverse complement strand
TTAAACACAAACATGTCCCAAAATTACTGACACATGCATACATATATAAACACCAAAAACTTCTCTCCTCACACAACTCACTGGTCTCCAGCACCAAGTTCTCAACAAAAAAGGAGACGACTATGTGGTGACATCGGTGGTGTAATAAGGATGACTTGATTGTTAGATAGAGTGCTTATTGCACCAAACCTTTCGACCTTACATTGGTTTTTTAAAGATTTTGTTATCATTAACCATGTTGATACAAAATCTAGCAAACTCATATCTAACAATAGTATTTGACGTTTTTCTCCCTAATATCTGAAAAATGTGTTGGATTATGGTAGTCGGATAGCACGTATACGTTACGAATATGTGAGCCTATTGAGGGCACACGCGTTAAGACACGAAGAGTACGCTTACTAAATACTTAATATATATTTATTGTTAAGGATTTAATATGCTTCACGTTGATAATTTAAATAACCGTTAGTTACCGTTATATTTTATAACTAACTCAACGACTATTTAAATATGAACCGAAGAGATTAAAATTGACAAAACCCGAATCTTATGGGGGTCTTTTTGTGACCGACCTATATAGCTTCTAGAAGGGGGTTTTGAGATAAATTTTAGAGACAAAGGATAAGTATTGTATTGTGATAAGGATTATAAGGGTATCCTAGTTTATCTTAAATTAGGGTCTCCCTCATTATATGATTCAATCTATCACAAAACAAAATAACACACGGCACACAATCCATCGCAATAATGAAACAATTTATTTTTCCTCCTTGTGACGTCAAAGCAGAATAACAAATTCACATTGTTTCATTGTCATATTATATTATGTATGCATGTATTGTTTTCATGCATACTATATATAATAATATAGCCCACGTCTTTCATTTGTTTAGGCAAGTTTCGTACATTCGAATCGTGTTTAAGCAACAACACTTGTTGTTTGGTTTTCGGTTCAAGTAATTAAGCATACACCATCGGTGTTTGGAGCTCGTGAAGTTACGACTAGCATTGTTGCGTACTTGTTCGACGTGTTGTGTGAGCAACCGTAGATGTGGTAATTTAATCACTCGTTTCAAGATCAAGATCCGGCGTAAGTTTATTGATTTTTATCATTAAACAAAAGGTTAGTAAATTACTTGTTTACTTTAAGACAAAAGCTATAAATGAGTAACATACTTTTTGTTTTGTGCTACTATGAGTAACCTACTTCAAAAAGTATTAACATGAGTAACCTACTTTTAAAAAGTTACCAAAATGTGTAACCATTGTTTTTTTTACACTTCAGCTGCCACCTAGGATGCCATGTGTACAGTCAAAGTCAACTTTTTTATTTTTTTAAATTTATTTTTGTTTTTTTAATTTTTAATTAAAAATAATATTTTTTTAAATATAAAGTAAGAAAAAAAATTTAAACAAAAATTTTTAAAGTTTTATTTACTTTTTTAAAATTTTTAATAAAGTATGAAAAAATTTAAAAATTAAAAATTACTTTAATTAACGCAAGAATTTTTTTTAAAATTTTAAATTACTTTAAGTATTTTAAAATTTCAAATAAAGTACGAAAAAAATTTTAAAAAAAAAAGTATAATTTTTTATTTAAAAAAGAAAAATTAAAAATTACTTTATTTAAAAAGATAGTGGGGGGGGGTGGGGAGGGGGGGGGGCCATACACACTTACTAATTATTTCTATGAGGGGCCCATGGCGAATCTCTCTTCAACAATTGAAGAACAAATGCTATATTGACTACAATTGTCCAGTCATCATGTGGCATAAACCATTCTGACATAGCCCTAATTGTTACCTAATTATCGGACAACTTAAACTAAATCAAAAAAGAATATCCACATATCTAAACTACCTTGCGATCTCAAGATCTAAGGATTTATGTAAATAAAATCACGTACAAATTCACTTGATGACGACGATCCACTAAAGTGATATTCATTTGGCGGGGAAAATCCAAAATTCAACTTATGAATAGAGTCATTGAGTTGGTGGACTTATCCTTAATAAGTTCTTCAATATCACCATCACGCAGAATTGTCTTATGTTTAACTATATTCCCATATCGTTAATCGACAACGGCATTAATTTAGAATAATACATTTATTAATTCACGTATTTTAAACATGCAAATATAGACACAATTTATAATAAAAAAAAACAAAATACCAACGTAACATATCATAAAATAAAATGTTTTACATCCCTTATCCAAATACTAAAACACAATCTAATCCTTACAACTACTAGCAGGACGAAGCCCCATCCCTGCATGTGATTAAGCTCCCTATTTGACAACAGCCTGTTGTCAAAAGGAACAGCTAGATTGTTATATGTGTGAACTTTTAAGTATCCTTATTTCGCCCAATTTCATCTCACACTCACAACGACTAACAAACATCTCTCACGAGATCACACACTGCATCTCACACATAGATCTTAAGTTTAATCCAGTGACACTTATCTTGGACTCCCAAGTTCAAATCACTAGGCCATCAATGAAGTAAATCAGCCGACTATGTGCACACACATTCGCTCTGACAGTACACAACATTCAACGCGAGACATTCACACTTTCAACACTGAACTGAGCATCTCTTTATTAGACGCCATGACTCCATCGTAAGCCAAACACTCTATCATACACATCCCTCTACTAAAAACCGCTCTCTACAATTGAATGCATACCGATTATGATGAAACCACCCACCTAATGCCACACAACCGCACACAATCCAACCTACTATAGGGGTGGGGGATGGGGGCGTTTGGAGACCGAAAATCCAGATCCTAGGCTCCATTAAAGTCATGACCATAGACTTACTGAAACAAGAGCTACTTATTATCACATCACTTCTTGCGTAAGCACGTCTTCATCTTGCAGCGCTTCCTCTGCTTCACATCTACTACTTCACGCAATCCTCATAGCGCCTCCATGATAACAACAACTGATCTCAAACGAGACATATTCTCTCTGAAGACTTCTAGTCTCAACTCTGGCTTATCTACAATCTATCAAAATCAAATCCCAGCATATCAGCGCATTCACTGTGAGTATTTCAAACTCTAAGTTTCCTCGTGCTAGATTTCAGCCACACAATGCATTCTATCTCACTTTACAAAACATACTCAATGTGAGATGATGTGCGAAGAGTGGTGGGGTTGGTGAGTGGTTATTGAAGAGACTATACTTCATACACAGATCTATACTCTACTACTACCATACTGAAGATAAGAAATTGTGTTAGTTCTACACAAAGAACACGATCTCACATCAGAGGTTCACGTCACTGCATTCTGAGTCTAAAACTAGCTTGTCATATTAGCGCAACGCAACTGCAGGTTATCGTGCATCTAACCGCATACATGAGTGCGAACACTCACATCTATCACTACTCGCGTACACAGCATAAGGTACATTCATCACGGAAGAATTCTGCTACTTACTCTATTAGATGCTGTGATCTCAAAAACTCTTTACTTTAGAGATATTCAAGAGTCAATAGTCCTTATCTTGACACGTTAGTATAATGCTCCACAGTTATAGAAGATATATTACACTCTAATAGATCTGGTACAACATAATATTAAAGAACTTATCCTCTGTAAGCCATTATTGAGAGACAGAAAGATCCACATTAATCCTTCACACGAGTCTATCAATAGATTCATCGATTCACAGACCATAAATGACTAGAGAGCTAGCAATCCCACAACAAACCTCTCGCGATAGCAAACATCACTTCTTCCGCAATACAACAACACATACATACAACTTTCAAACCTAATTGATATCGCGATCCTATCCGCTATCAATGATAGAGTACCTGGTTCATCAACTCACAACACAAAGAAATACTACAAACAAGACTACACTAAAATGAATGAGTGACAATGTAACGCTTACTAGATCATCGCCATGGTCTCAACTCTTTCTGACTATACACCTGGGCACACATATCAGATTTTTGAGGCAAATCCAAACATGTGATTTCCCTGCACACACGAATCTTTTATATTTGCAGCTTCGAGATTATCTCGCGATGCCTCAACATTCTCAGACACTCTCCAAATCGCGCGTGATCTTGCGAAGCTTGCATACTAGAGGATCGATGAGAGGACTGAATTAGGAGTCATACTCAGAACTACCTACAGGTGAGTGCGAGCGCGATAGTAGAAGGAGTGATACAAACATACAAGCAACCACTCGATTAAGAACGTCGCAGAGGCGTGTCTTCACACCATGCATTTTTGCCTATATGCCGCCGACAATCCATGCAAAACAGATCATAACAAGCATGACACTCATACAGAGATCCATGACAAGCGAGACAATCAAGAAAGCGCGGATATTCTAACATAGAGACATGTGCTGCAGAAACACAACACATTCTAGCATACTTACAATAATAGAACGAACACCACTGTCTGAGAAGGTTATAGAGGCGTGTGTAGATCGCGAGAACTCTACCAATGTCAACGTGAGCTTTCTGATATCTTGGAGACAAAATACACTAGACTCAGATAGTCGAAGAGATCGCCTATCGTATTCTATCACTAATTGGACAAAACTGATCTCACACACACACACACACACACATGTGTTGCGAAATTAGTAAAGAGTACAAATATGTGAGCATAAAAGCTTAGATGTGTGTGTGGGGGGTGCGCGTCAGGAAGACATGTCAATGTGATAAGATCTCCTCTCACACAATGTGTGTGTCTAAGAGGGGCATTTAGTTATGGGACTGCAGAGAGTTCTCTGAGGGTGATGGTTTGTTAAAGTGTATAGAAGGTCTATCTCTCTCCTATCTCATATCTAGAGTCACTCTATCAAATCTGTCATCAACAAGGGAGATGAGTTGTAAGGGAGGTAAGTATTGAGTTGATAGGAAGATGTGGTGGTTATTAAATAAAAATATTGTTTTGTGTGATTGTGTTTTTAAGTAGTTTGATAGTATTATGAATTATTGAAAGTTATTATTGTTAGTAAGAAATAATTAGGATGGAGGGTAGTATGTTAGAGTAGATTTGTTTATTAATTAGGGATTATTAAATTTTTGTTAAGTGGGAAGTAATAGAGATAAAATTTATGTTATTGGGGAAAGTTGAAGATAAATTATTAGATTATTTGTTTAATGTTTATAAGGAGTATATATATTAACAAGAGAATATAACACATGAAATGTAAGTAAGAAAAGTGTGGTTATTTAATGTAATGTTAAGATTGTTTGGTAAAACTTCTTCAGTTTGGAACCATAATTGAGAATGTGGGGTTGCAGAATCTAAGCAGAATCCCAAAAGAATAAAGGCATAGTTTGTAAGATTCATCATAGATCGCACTATATCTAGTAAAGAACGGTTCTTCCTCTCAACACTCCATTATGTTTGTGGGGTATGGAGGAGTAAGCTTGACAATTCCATTAGGCTTTTAGTATAATCTTAAACTCTTGGTTTTGTATTTGCACCACCAATCTGATCGTATTGCCTTAATAGGTCGTCCCCGAGTTTGATTTCAACTTCATTTAAACACTTTGAACGTTACAAAGACCTCATGATTATGTTTAAGAAGATAAACATAACCATTAACGAACTATAATCAACTGTGAATGTAATGAAGTAGCTAATCACATTGTCTTGACACATGTCTAAGTCGAAAACCACATACATCAGTATGTATTATTCCAAGAAAATCTTTTGCCCTTTTCGTTACTAATGATGGAAAGGTTGCTTTTGTCCATCTTTCCAGTATAAACAAGATTCGCTATATCAAAAGATTCATCATCCCGTATTAACTTTATAACAGCCCCGTCTTGTGCAGCTGTTAATACGTTTCTGTTATATGAGCAAAGACGACATTGCATAGATAAGTAGAAGTCCAAGTACGCTTGACACTTTTATTGCGTAACAATTATAAATAAGAATTAACATTTGGTACAAGAACATGCATATCAAATTTCATAAATACCCAATGTATGAGGAACAACATTAAAATAAAGAACACCATTCTTTTAAACGAAATTCGACAATCCGTAAAACATTGAACCAATTCCATTGCAACCAAACGATGAAACTGAAACTACACCTCTAGTTTTATAGTAGGTGGCATAATGACAAATTTTCTAAACAAATCACAAGGCCATTAGGTAAAACAAAGTCAAAACATCCATTGCTTCAACTTGTGCACTGAACACCATTGCCCACGACAAGTAAAATCTCCTAGATTTAGCTTCCTTCGATCCTAAATCCATGTTTTTGTAATACATATGTTATGTACCAACAACAGTGTCATACACCCCAGGAGTTATTATAGAAAAGAAAATAATTCAATGTGAAGATACCCGACTAATTGAAACATAGCCAACTGCTTCCTAATCTCACAACTCAGCAAGACACATGACAATTCCCTTTTTTCCAATGTCCTACCCTTTACAGTGGTGGTCAGCATCATCCTTACTTGGCCTCCTAAGTCGTATACTTAGGGTTGTTGGGCCTTGGGGAATAAACCATCATATCCTTTCCCTGCAATTAACCTTATTCTTCTCTCTGCATTAGCGATTTCATATTGGCCTTCTGGATATTTTTACCACTTTTAATCATCATTACTGTGGTGTTCAGACTTCTTATGTAAATCCCATTCTCATAATCAATAAGCATAGCATGAATTCACCTATTGTCCTCCCCATGTTATGCATATTGTAATTTCTTACAAATCCCACAAAATCTTTAGTAAGGCCATTAAGAATTAAGCCTACTGTGATATCTTGTGGTAGTACATAACCAAGACGTTCCAGTTTCTCCACATATCCTTTCATCTTAAGGACATAGTCAGCAACTGATTTACCCTCCTCTTGTTTGCAAGCATGGAAAGATTGGAATAAGTCAAACTTCTCTACTTCCAGCTTATTTCCAAACTTAGATCAAAGCTCTGAATTAATGTACATACGGATATGCATATTTCACACTGTCAAGTAGTTCAGAGTCATACTCTCAAGCATAAGACAAGCAATCTCAGTATGAGCATCATATAGAGCGTCCACTAGCCAACAATGTTAGGTTTCAACACCAGCCCAGAGCAGGAGGTAAAGGCTGTTCATGACATGCACTTCTTCCGACTCTCAAGACTAACTTAAGTCGAGCAAACAGTCATTGAAGTTATTACCAAAAAGTTTTTCTTTTCAAACATCGACCTGAAAGTCAAATGGGATGTGTATTGAACAGTAGTGCCATCATAACAAAAACATTAAAAGTTTCAAGAATTAGTATTTTCGATAATACTCATGAAGAAAATTTAATTACCCATGTTTATGTTAATAAACAATTAATTTCCTAAGGTTAAGTGACCCAACTTACATACCCCCACCACATCATTGATCTGCTAGTGATGTAGGTTTCAAAAGTTAATCAACGATTGATAATTCACAACTTTTTGTCAATTCCTAAACCATTTGGACTTTACTTTAATTACAAAAATATCAATTAAGCATGTTTCATTCCATCTATGCCACGTGTTAACAGGTCTAACCACAACAACGCCAAGTCGTCCAATTTTAAAACAGTAATTATGTAACACTCACCGTCTCACGGAAAAGCGTATAATTAACTTGTGATTGCAAATCTACATGCGTCTCACGTATAGGTAAAGAGCAATCTACAAGTGTCTTTATAAATTGGATGGCAAAAACTTAGTTGAAAAATGGTATTTTATTTGACGTGTCAAATATGTACGAAGAAGCATGCATACATCTTCGTTACATTTATTTTAATAAAAACTTTTACTCAATTAAGTTATTATTACGGTATCACCTATTATCATCGTATCTTATACATAAATAGTGAGACCTTAAAATTGACGATTCAACGTATCTTTAAATATAAAGATTTGTCTTTTATCGCGGGAAAAGATTAAAGAATGATTAAAAATCATTCAAACCCTAGACCATTCGCGACTTCCTACATAGTATGCAAGGTAAGGAAACTACAACGTAGTCAGGTATTATAGGGTAATGGTATCTACAAGACCGAAGTCTTGATGAGTCTCCCCGAACCTTATCCTTGCAACTATATAGTACTTTTGCAAATTACGTCATTGATAAAATTAAAACTTTAATTTAAAGAATACATTACAAACTATATATTGCTAGTCTAGTCATGGAAGATTTTATATCGGATGTAAGCCGAATCCACTTTTGACTTTTTGCAATAGATAGTTCATAATAAATCTTATTTCAATAATCATTAGTCATGTTTATTATTATTTTTTCTTCAGAAAAACTCTTTTATTTTCTCACAAGTCAAGAACTTAAAATAAAACAAATAAACATCAACTAAACTAAATAACATTTATTTAACACACTTTAACACTAAGGCATGCAAAACATTAATATGATCCTAAGTATCTAATAATAAAACATGCATTAAATCATATAAGTGCTCACTCGTCCCTATAAACTCCGGCCACATACATAAGAATCAAGCGATTGCGTAAGCGTTATATAAATAAATACACAAATAGACCTAACAACTTTTAACTATTTTTAGGCCCCATTGATTCACTAATAAGGGTCTTCCCGAATTCATGAATCAAGGATCTTACCAGTTAAGAAAATATTTAAAATTATGTGTATTTTAATCATATTTAAAACAAATCTTTTAACAATTAACAAGATTTTAAATATCTAATATCAATCCATGATAAATTCGCATGATTTTATCATGGATCTTTATTAACAATTAACAAAACTTAAAACAATTAACAATTAATAAATCAAGTTTTATATAAAATTGCATACAACCTAAATCTCGTCCTAATAAATTTTAATACCCTTCAAGATCAAAATCTTTAACAAAAACGTCCAACGGGGCATTAAAATTAATTATGAAACTCTAATTTTGTCCAATTTTATTCTTGGTAATTAAAGATTTTACACGATGGCTCGTGATGCCACTGTTGGGTTTTATAATCTAATTAGCCATATTAATTATCACGAGTACGCAGCGGAATAAATGATCACAGTGTAAACTGCAACTCACTAATAATTAACAAGATAAGAAAACATGTACCTATAGCACGAAACGATACACCGATATAGTAACCGAAAAGTACAGTCTTCATTTATACGCGGGTATAAAACAACACTAACCACTAGAATCAAATGTATGATTCCTCTAAGCTTCCACACACTATACGTTCTTAGCAAACGACGAGGTATGCTAGTACTAGTAGTGTATAACAAACGATCTTCTTCGTCTCTTGAATCTATCAACTTACGAACAAGAATTACCAAAAGGTGATAATCGAATACCAAAACAAAACCTAAAGGTATTTGTTTGGTTGGTTCGATCGGTAGAAGCAAACCACGACCTTCCGAAGGTTTTCTTAAAACCGGTCGACAATAAGAAAAGAGATAGATCGTTCTATATGTTTAGGTTTTTTTAAGTTATTAAAATAATGAAACACTTAAACTTGTATTTATAGATTTGATCTTCTAATCCTTGTGGGATTACTTCTCTTGCCGACTAGGGATTAAAAAAGGGTGAACCGAACCCTTTAAACTTCGGTTTATTAATAATTACCCTCACATTTTAACCATTAAACGTTTAACTAATTATTTAATACTCGTTAACTTTTAACGATCGTTTGTTATACATTTAATATATATTACATTAATATATTTACTCGTCATTTAACATATAAACGTGTGCGTGCCTTTAGGCTCAGGAATATTTTCGGACATATATTAATCATATATGGTCATAATCCAACAAATCCAAGGAGAAACACACAAAATAGGTGAGTCAGTCATCTAGCTGGTTTTTGTGCAAAGTTGGTCTCTTAGTATGCTCTTATTATAAATTATTTAGATTGTGAGTGTTTCGAGTATTTTGTAAGGTATGTTTTGGTTGTAAAGATTAGTATTTTAATGAAATATAAATGTGATGTGACTGTTTGAGTGAAGTGAGAGGGAGTAAAGGAAATTAAATGATGATGTGGCGTTGAGATGAAGAAAGTAACGATGTGACCATTAAGGGTAACCTAAGATACAACGTTTCTAATCCACGTGTTCACCAACATATGTAACATTGTCTTGTCAAACCTTGACTTATAATCGATGTTGAATCTGAAAACGATGGTTTCGGTAAATTATCTCCTTTTGAATTGACATGAACACGAGTTGTGACTCAAAGAACTATAATAAACCATAAAACCAACAAATAGTCTAAGGAATAGACAATAGAAGGAAATTTAGTTAAGCAACCTTTTTCGAAATTCAGGTACCTTCTACATTCAATAATGGCACTTTAAAGCGTTTATCAATCAAACTTATAAAAAGCGATATATCATCAAAAATATCTTTGAAAGTTTTCAGTTAGAGTATCAAGTAACAATCAAATTATTTGTGTTGAGCTTATGAAGAAAAATAGTTATTATCTTTTAACATGATGTTAAAAATATAAATTTAAAAATATCTTAAAAATGAAATTAACTGTAATTGTTTAGAGGTACCGGTTTTAGTTAGTCTTTCTTGGAACCTGATTTCACATTTGTCTTATATGATTAAACAGGGCCGTTTTAGAGGTTGTGTAAAGTGTGCGATCGTTCAGGGCCTCAAAATTTGTAAGGGTCTCAAAATTTGTCTCGTTAACAATTATTTGCATATGTAAATATATTTTTTACGAAAAAAGTATTTAGATGAGAAAATCTTAAATGAGTAATATGTTAAATGTTTAGATAACTAATTACATTATATCTTATAAACGGTAACACTTTATATATAACATGTCTTCTCGAAAAGCTTCTCGAAAGGCTTCAATATGTAATTTCGCACAAGGCCGCAAAAAAAGTTAAAGTTTTAAGAATGACCCTGATGATTAATGAGAAATTTTGAATGTTTGAGTCTTTAAAAAGGTTAGTTTCTAACGTGTTAGACTTTTATTACTACATATTATTATTATTACGTAGTGTTATTTTTTTTTCTTTTTTATTAACATCACTTTCCATATAAAATCATGATATATACGATTAATTTACTAGAAAGGCGAATACTATTTAAGCTCTGACTTTTATAGCTATATAAAAGTTGATCATACTAACAATGTGAACAGCAACACGTGCCTCAATGTCCTGAGCTATGGAGAACTTTCAGATCCACTTTAGTAAGGTCATCACGTTCTTCTCAAGTTTCCTAAAAGAAGAGAATGAGAAAGAGAGAAAAAGGTATCCAATATCCGCGCACTTAGCCTCATACTTGATGCGGTTACATTGCGCGACCTCAATCACCGCATGACCGGATACAAAATCAACCATCCCCGTTTACGTCCAGAACGAAACCTTGCCAGACCCAAGCATTCATCAAGTCATATGCCCCACGAGTAGAGCAACATATCAGCTTGACGTAAGGGTTTGTCCCGCCCTCCACCAAGCCCGATATCCACTTCTTTACATCCCGATCGAAACCAGATGTCGACAAGGGTATCACGCACAACCCGTTTGCGTTGTGCGGCCTCAATCATCGCATAGAAGAGGTCATAGACCGTGTTACCTTCTTTTCGCCTGAACAGAATCACATACCGTCCCCCAAAGATAACTTTGGGGACAACAGGAAAGAAAAGAGAAGGCGTCTCCATAGGCTCTTCAAAAACAACTTTAGTTTTAAAAATTCCTTTGTTTTTTGTGTTAACAACAATACTCATGCAAAAATAATCGTTCTTGCTTTCTATAACAACAACCTACATGAAAAAACTTTTCTCTCAACTTCTAACTCGCCTGATTTCATATCAAATTCCAAAAGTGGTTTTCATCAAAAAGCAGCTTGAATCTGATCTTACGTAACCCAAGATGGAGTGAGGAGGTCCTTTGAGAAAGGGGAGACAGAAATATTTGATTGGATTATTCAAACCATTCAATCATCTACAGAGATGCAAAAGATTATTTCACGTGCTTGAAGTGTAAAGTTGTCTTATAATCAGACTATATATCCACCATCACAATTTCCCATCCAACATAATCATCAATTCAAAATCCCAACCAATAACTTGTACACAATGTGTTTGTGTTAATGTCTCAGTGAAATTTATTTTTTTGGGATCATTAAATGAAGGCTGGTTAGGGCGTTTTGTTGTGTTCTTCTTTATTGTTTTTGTTGGTTCTGGGTTTGAGTGATGAAAAAAGTTGTGGTGGGTAAGGATGGCAAGCCTTTGATGGCTGCTCGACGCGATAATTTTGATGCTAATAGGCCTGGTGTAAATGAACATGGCGATCTGATTGGTAAGCATGGTAATACTAGGAAGGCTGCTCGTCAAGTTAACGTTGAGAATAATGCTATTGTAGCCGTGGTTAATAACATAGCTGCTACAAGTCAGAATGATGCTTTAAATAAAAATGATAGTGTGATCCATGTTTCTGGTCATAATGAATGTACCTACGGGGTTTTGTCAACTGATGATCAGGTTACACCTGCTAATGATGTGTCCACATCTGCTATGAAGAATATTAATATGATACAAAATGTTTTAGAGAATGAAAAACCCGCTACTTTTGTTACTTCATTGAGTGATGATGCTAATACTAACAATGAAGACACACAAGGGGCTGCTAATCATGCCACAAAGGAACCTGGTGTGTTTGGTAACTCCTTGAATGTTGATGTTAACAATAACAATAACATGCGTGATAAGTCCACATGTGTGCAAAATGATATGGCACTAAGGAAGGTACCCATGCTACTGTTGCAGTTGGAACTGGTATGAAACAGTCCTTTGCTTCAATATTTAAAACACAATCTGTATCTAAATCGGTGCGTTTAACTACTATGACTAGTGAATTTGTTCAAGGTGCAAATGTTGCTATCCCCTTAGCTGCTGTTGAAGAAGTTAGTCAGCGGTTTGAGAACACGTTATATGGTTACTTCATAGGAAAGCGGCTCGCATTTCCCTTGGTTGAAACTTATGTTAAGAATGCATTAGCTAAGTTTGGTTTGGAACGTACTATGCTCACGAATGGGTTCTTCTTTTTCCAGTTTGCTACTCGGGAGGGTATGGAACGGGTTCTCGAGAATGGGCCGTGGTTGATTCGTCTAGTTCCTATCTTCCTTAACATTTGGACGCCTAATACTGTTCTCAAAAAGGATACCATTACTTCTGCTCCTATTTGGGTTAAATTACACCATGTCCCTATTGTGGCCTTTTCTGAGATCGGTCTTAGCCTAATCACGTCCCAACTTGGTCGTCCTATTATGTTGGAAGCGTACACAAGTACTATGTGCCAAAAATCTTGGGGAAGGAACTTATATGCTCGAGCTCTTGTAGAGGTTTCGTCGCTAGCTGCTCTCAAGGAATCCCTTGTGGTTGCCATCCCTTTCCCTAATGGGACGGGACATTCTTTAGAAACAGTGGAAGTTGAGTATGAATTGCACCCCCCCGGTGTGAGTCGTGTAAGATATTTGATCATAGGGACGTCGAATGCCCTAAAAATGTTAAGGTTGTGGATTCTACTCCTATTGAAGACGAGGGTGGTTTTACTCAGGTTAAGCGAAAGAATGGTAAAGGAAAGCAGGATGGGAAGGCTAAACAAGTGGCTAATATTCATTTAACTAAGCCTAAACTTAAACTGGTCTATCGTGAGGTTCAAAAACCCCCTACTAACAAGAATGACAAAGCAACAACTTCTAATTCTGATTCTTCCTTAAGAAAAGATAACCAGCCTACTATGCAACCAAAAGACGTTATTAATATTGTTTCGCTTCATAATTCTTTTGAATATTTAATGGAAAAGGACAAGGTATTGGATACGGATGACACCGCCCCCCTCATGTGTAAACGTCCTGTTTGAATGTGGCTGCTAAGGATTCTTTGGAAGACGTGTTGGATGATGATGACGAGGAGGTGGAAGAAGTTTACATTGAGGATAATGGTCGTCGTGCAAAGCAAAATAAAGGGGCAAGCACTCCTTTTGATCAGGTTGAAGATGTTTAGCTTAGCTTCGTAGAATATAAGGGGAATGAACCAAACCCCTAAACAAAAGGAGGTTCGTCAAGTAATCTTTGATAATAACTTGTGTGTGTGCTATCCTTGAATCCCACGTGGCTAGTTCAAATCTGCAGCGATTGTGTTCTAAAGTGTTTAAACAATGGCAATGGACTTCTAATGGGTTAATGTGCTATAAAGGTTCTCGTATCATCTTAGGGTGAAACCCGAATATTGTCAATGTTGTGGTGGTTTCTTTTTATACTTAAGTGATGCATGTTTGTGTGTACTTCAAAGCTGATAAGAAAGAGTTGTTTTGCTCTTTCGTTTATGCACATAATCGATATCTCCAAAGGCGTGATCGGTGGAATAACCTTGCTACTCATAAAAACTACATTCGGAACAGACCTTGGTGTATTTTAGAGGACTTTAATGTCTCGCTTAGTGCTGACGAGAAATCTTTTGGTCCATTTTACATTGACACGGGTATGCGTGATTTTCAAGATTGTGTTAAGGCTATCGAGGTGTCGGATGTTAATAAAACGGGCCTTCGATTTACATGGAATCAAAATCCTAAGGGCGAGCATGTCACTCTTAAGAAGATTGACCGTATCATGGCTAATCTTGATTTCTACTCGTCTTTTGTGGGTTCTAGTGCCTTTTTTCTGCCATATCGCATATCAGATCACTCCCCGGCTGTGTTGAGGATTCCTATGGAATCCACTTCTAATCCCCGTCCTTTTAAATTCTCTAATTTATTGGTTCATAATAATCGATTTAAGGATATTGTTGCTAATGGCTGGAATGTTTCAGTTAGTGGCTTTTGGATGTTCAAAGTTGTGAAGCATTTAAAGATGCTCAATAAACCACTCCGTAAGTTGCTACATGACCTCGGTAATCTTCATGAAAATGTTAAAAAGCTTTGGCATGAGCTTGAAATGGTCCAAACAGCCCTCGATTTGGATCCTAGTAACCTCGAGCTTCGGGAAGAAGAAGTGGTTTATCTTCAAGCGTTTAAGGATGCTAGCCTTTTGGAAGAAAATTTTCTCATGCATAAAGCTAAAGTGGAATGGCTTAAGCTTGGTGATGCTAATACTGCTTATTTTCACAAAGTGGTTAAAAGCCAAGCGACCAGAAATCGTATCGATTGTGTTACTACGACCAATGGTGTAAATGTGGATGGTGATCAGGTT
>BQNB010157300.1:0-12525 GCA_026074375.1 Tanacetum coccineum | reverse complement strand
TTGTGATTTTTGCAGGATTCTCCCAAATTCTTTGAAGTCTCTCGTGTCCGGTGTTGTTTCCCGTTCTACTCAAGTTTCTCATCCTTTGTGTGAATTTAGTTTGGGGAAGGGAATCTATCGATTTGATGTTACTTGCTTATTGTTTTGTCTCACGTACCCGTTTTCCCACAAAAATAGCAAAAATTTAAAAATTTTCAGTCTTGTTATTTAGTTCAAAAAAATATTAAAAAAAAAAAAAAAAAAATGTTAAGACAAAAATGTAGGTTTTCCGCTGGTAAGAATAAGAAGTAATTTTTGACCCGATTGAACGTGTTGAGTTCTAGCTTTTTCCCTTAACAATTAATGAAGATAGTTTATGCTAGTCTCATGACATGCTAGACTTGAATCATTAGTAAATGAAAGCTTGTGCTAATCTCAAGTAGATTTTAAATATGCCGAGTTGGATTTTATATAGGCTAAGCATTTGCAAATTTCTTTTGTGAAGAACAAGAAATGATAGTGTTATTTATAAGTCATGATGCTAAACGTAGAATAGTTGGTTTTCTTTCAAGCTCATAAGTATTAATTGTGGCTTTTTCTCCCATTAGCTTGTTTCACTTTTATATGAATGTTTAATAAATAAAGTTGTATGGTTTTTTGGTTAATAATTAGTTAATAGAAGTTTTCTTTAGTTCCTTTGTGATTAGGATGAGTACACATCAGGAATACTTAATTTGGCTTAAAAATGCAAAAATAATAATAAATAAGTATCTCTGCCAGATTACTTCATCGTGTCGGAGGCGTGGCCGATGTTGGAGTTTTCATATAAGGTAGGGTCCGGTGTCATAATAAGTAGAATAACCTCTTGTCGACTCGCTATCGATGTGGCTTCGAGATAAAAGGCACCGGTTTTACTTATATAATCCGAAGTCGAAATATGTTTGCTACATCTTGTCGGAGGCGTGGCCGATGTTGTAGCCTACTAAAGGACTGAGGTTTAATAATGTTGCTTAATTTTTGTCTTGTTTTGTGCCTTAAAGAGCCTAAGGGTATATGGTGCAAATAAGATTGGTCCATTCATGTCTTAAAGAGCCTTAGGGTATATGACATGAATGGTGCCTTGCTTAAGTAGCCTAATAAAAGCCAAATTATGGTTGCTTAGATGTGGACTTTATTCTTGATGATATTTGATCTTTTGAAAAGGGATAGGAGCTAATTATTGCGTTCTTAACCGTTACACTTTGTTTTTGGAATTAATAAGTATCGAAACAAAAGTATTAAAGAGCCTCCGGTTAAATGACTTAAGTAAAATCCTGAGATACAAAAGTAGGATTTGCGGGAGGAAAAGTAAGTACACAATTAGTATTTATGAGTAGTGTTAGTATCATGACTTGTAATTAACAATGATCTTGTTTTTAAGCTTAGCATGGGAAAAGTGAAAAATCAGGGATGATGAAGTTATCTTTTAGACACTTAATTGTGCTTTTTGTTCTATGATCCTAAAAGTTACCAATGAGGTAATGAAAACAATACATTATGTCAAAACAAAAATAAGTTGTAGTTAGGAAGTTAATTATCAAGAAAAATCATAAAAAGAGAAAAATCTTAGAAAATAGGAAATCGGGTGTTTTATAACTTGTGATCTTTTAGCTCTCTCAACAAAAATCTTTGCTACTTTTCAATCGTTTAGTTTGGGGAAGTTTCAAGATATTTAGTTATAAGGTATGTGATATTGCGTGAGGACACACAATTGTTTAGTTTGGGGAATTTTGATAAGTGTAGAATACACATATCCATTTATAATTAAAATAACCCAATTAAACCCAAAACAGACCAAAAATGGCAAAAATATGCTTGTATTTGTGTTTTGTGTATGCAGGTACGGATCAGTCAAAAATCACAAGAAAATAGTTATAAACGAGCAAGCACGGACACGAGAATCAGAAGAGTACAAAGCCGAAGTCAGAAAAACCAAGCCTACACCCTTTTATGAAACCATAAGGACCAATCCTGCACTTTCCCTAAGTTATTTATAACTAAAAAAGGGAAAAACAAAGACAAGGACCATTTGTGTAAACTCCTCAATGTATAACAGTTTTAACTGTCAGAAATTAGGCGCGAAATCATTTACTATTCACCCATCTCCCCCGTGTTTACCCAAGGTTAAAATCATAGGGCTTTTCCAAATTAATGGGCAAGGAAGTCAATTCAAGAGCTCTCAAGCACAATGGCAGGGTCAAATTAGTCTAATCAAGAGGATATTTAAGCTCTCTCTCAATCAAAAGCCACGTCAACAATGGTGAAAGCACAAGAGGTGTGGGTTTTTGTGCTAAACTTACTCACAAAACTAACACAAATGTCACATCAAGGAATGACAGCTTGGCAATCCAAGAGTGCACACAATTTGATCAAACGGCTATGAATTAATCCCCAATGATTGAAGGATCCAACGGGCGTGATTAAAAGGAGCGTGGTGAAGGCAAGGGGTTAGAAGGTTCATGGCTCAGCTATAAATAGCACTCTCACTTCACACACAAAGGGGGATCTTTTTATCTAGTTTTTTTTAGTAGCTTTTAAATTAGCTTAATTCCGTTTTTAGCTTAATGTAATTTTTCCTTAAATGTTTTGTAATTTCCTTTTTAAAGTAATGTAATTAGTATCTTTGGTTAATGAAATTCAGTTTTATTGTGTCATAAGCTCTTTTGTTAATCTCATAAGCTCTTACTTTTCTCTAAATGTTAAGCTAAAGATAATAAGCTACTGAATAAGCTCTTATTAGTCTCTAAGCTCATAATTGAGCTCAACTTTGATTTAAATTTACCTAAACCTCTAAAAACAGCTAAATACCTTGAACTTATTGATATTAGCTTTTGGAAGGGGAGCTTAAAATGGATGAGCTCCCAATGATTTATACTAGCTTATTCACATGAATAAGCTAGACTTGTAAGCTGGTTTAAATTAGTAACAAGCTATCATCTGTAAAGCTGCAGTTTTAAAGTAAGTTTCCTTTTAAATTCCTTGTCTCTTTACTTATTTAGCTTAAACTGCTTATTAGAGTTATACTGCTTATTTGCCTATTCTACTTGTTTAATAGTGCTTAATTTTCTCTACTAATGCTTATTAATAATTAATCTTCATCTGTTTTTTAGCCTTATCATAATAGATCTTAGTTTTTCATAGTTGTTCTTAATAACCAAAAAAGTCAAAAATAAGTAGAATAGCTTAGATTCTTAGTTATAGCTTATTTGATTAATGAAAAATGTTTGTTAAGCTTGTTAAATGTTGTTAGTTATCTGGTTATTAGAATTAAATCATTAGTTTTCAAAAGCATAAGCTTATTCAAAGTTGTCACAATTTAAAAGGAATGTTTGGAATAGGCTTATTTGACCTTATAAAGTCAAAAGTGTTAGTGCAGTTTAATTGAGTTAGCTTGGATTCCATTTTTAATCAGTAGGAATATAGATTTTGAGGATTAATTTTCATTTTTCATCAAGTTATGTCTTATAATCTTTGTTTCTAAGCACCATGGTCAAGTTCTTATCTAAATTTTCACCTCTTGTGAAAATTCTGATCTAAGGCCTCTCACAGGCTTGATCTTGTCCTGCATTTATTTATACGATACCCACAATTGAGTGTAATTTAAGTGCATGTTTCACGTACCTCCTTCAGAGTAACTTGTCACTGTAGTCTTTGTGGAATTGCAAATTGCACTAGCAGTACTAACATAAGTTAGTACTGCTGAACTTTTACACTAGCAGTAGTAACCTCAGTTACTACTGCTATGCTCTTAGCTTAATTTAGAACAGTTATTTTAGGATTTAGCTTGTCAAATTCAGTAGGACTTAAGTTTAGTTATAGCTTATTATAAATTTAGTTTCAGTTTACATTTTCTAGCTTAATTCTGTTCTTAAAAGTCCAATTGCATCAGCAGTACCTTCAAGTGAAAGTACTGCTGAATTTTGAGCATCATTTTAGGCTAGATAAATAAGGAATTAGAAGCTTTAATTTAGGATTGCTTTAATCTTCTTATAGTTTAGTTATAGCTTAATATAGTTTAAGTCTTTAAATTTGTGTTCTAGCTTATTGTCTTAGCTTATTTTGCTTTCAAAAGTCATAAGAAAGTCTTAAATACCAAAAACAGTACTTAGAAACTTTAGGATTTTTAATTTGTTAATTTAGCTTATGAGTCTAGATTTTATAGCCTATATAGTTAGATAATAAGTAGATTAATAATTCTTTAAAGTTTTAGAGTCTAGTTTAGCTTATTAAGGATTTTAGCTTATTTGGAGTTTGTGTTACTTTGCTTATTTCCTGAGTTTGCTTAAGTCATGCTTAATTTCAGTAGTTTAAAAGCACTTCTAGGTTAAATTTCTTTGCATTTTTAGATTAAGCACATCATAAGCTTTCTATATCACTTTTCCTTTTTAGAATTAAGCTTAATTTGAGTATTTTATGGCTGTTTAAGTGAAAATAAGCTCAAAACCTCACTTTCTGTAAACAGCTTAAAGATGAGCTCTTTTTGAGCTTATTTGTGAGTTTCAGCCCTAGTAGCTTTTATTAATTTTGTTCCCACCTGCTTCCTTTACAACTTTGCTCTTTTAAGTTTTTGATAATAAGCACTTTTCGAATCTCAACTTAATTCGGGCCTTATTGGACTTAATTTGTGATCGGGGTAGATTTTCAGGGTAGAATATGTAACTTTTCATTTTTCATAATTTTTTTAGTTGATCCCTGTTAGTTAGTCGTTTTCCTTTTTGCACCATTAGTCCTTAGGTTTTATTAGTTTAATTAATTTTGATTTCCATCAATAGCAGATTACCTGAGATATAAGCTTAAAAAGGTCAACAAAACGTTGAGTGAATTCATAGAGTTTACACATAACAGTTAGAACGCATATTTGGTTCAACGGGACATATAACAGTTCTCGTAAGAATAGTTATAAAAATATTAATTTCCAACTAGTTGAGACCATGTACCGAAACTTAACAAATTCACCTCGTAAGAAATTATGTCAGATAAGTATGCCACTTCCCCGAATACTACTACAAAATGTCTGTTGACTGGGTGCTCACCAACGGATTCAAACATCGGACAAGGTTGTCAAACCCAATAGATCTATTTAATGCATTAGCGTTTACCTACAACCAGGCAATTAACAAATACACGGTAAAAGGCATATAATCAATAGTGAATGGAATCATATTTGACATCAAAACATATTGTGTTCATATTTTATTAAACAACATATATCCCCATCGCGGGTTTAGAAACACTAAAACACTTAAAAGAGAGACTATGAACTCACCTTGATCGAAGCCGAAGAAAAATAATCAAACAATCATGAACTCCTCGATGACAAGCTCAACCACGACCTATAATTTGTGTCATCCAATTATTACTACGTCGTAAGATACAATCGGATAGTGCGCGTATCGCAACTATCAAAATATTATAATATACACACACATGTGATGAGAAATCCTCTTGCGTCTCCTAAATCCTAAACTCCATTTAATTGAGTTACGATCATTGTTCTAGTTTTATTGTATGTCACTTAATCAAAACTTTCTATTTTATGAAACTTTCTATTTTTGGAAAGTTACTATTTTCATAAAGTTATCATTTTTGGTAAGTCTCGTCTTCTAATTACATTTATAATAATATTTAGTTATCTCGTCGAACTTCGACATTCAAAGTGATTGTCTTTTACTCACATCGGTATTATATCCGATTAATTACAAAAGTTTCTATTTTTAGTAACATCTCCGCTCGGAACATTTGTTAAGTCTAAATTATTATACTCGTCATGATAATAATTTTTAATTACTTTTATAACATCCGACAAGTTTAGTATTAACCCGTTGACTTTCAAAAGTCAACGTTTGACTTTATTTGACTTTAACTTTTTATACATATTTATACTTAAATCTGACCCGCTCCAAATGACACGTTATATCACATTTTCACGACTCGGACTCAAAAGAGATTTTATGCAAAACGACATTCCGGACAACTTTTTAGTTTTAGCCGAGACCTGAAACTTGACAGAAAATAATGAAAATGCCCCTGCAAGTTTCTGCAGGAACTTTGACTATTTTATTAAAAACACAGCTTTTGATCTTGGGTTTTGACCCGTTATTACTCGATTTTAAAACAGACGAGCCTCGCTAAATCATTCCGAGCAACTTTTATGTTTCGTCGGAAGGCTGAAACGGATTCGAGAGAGCTCAAAACGAGCGTTTAAAATTCTGACAGCAAGCGATATTTTGCAATAGCTGATTGAAATGTTTCTAGACTTTCAAATCTTATTTTCGCCGTAACTTCTTCGTTATTAGGAGTTACAGGATGTGCGAATTACCAAAACGATCATTAGGACGAACTATATCATATTCAACATCAAAAATTAGTTTTTACAAAATCTCGAACCTAGAAATCTGAGCCAAACTTTCTGCTTGTTTTTTACTCTCACAAAACGCGCCGGAAACTATTTTTCGGCCAAAAATTCACTCACCGTATGTCTAGTATAACCTATATACTCCATTTACATCATTCAATCAACCCATTTCATAGCTAATCTAATCGACGCAAGTCTCGCTTGGATTTCATCACATGCAACAATATAATCAAACGAAACAAACAAAACAAACGACAAAGAAAATACTTACAATGCAATAATAAGCAAAATCAATTATCGAAACCGTCCCCTTTGTCTTAGCCGAAGGTTCGAACCACACCAAACAACCAAATAGAAACATTTTCCATTTAAACCGAGCATCTAATAACGATTATCTAGTTATTTTAAACACCCCTTTTTAGACAACATTGTTTGAAACTAAACCGAACTCCAACTCCAAAAGAACTCATTGCATGTTATATATTTTTGGTGGAAAACGTAGGAAATGGCGAGGGAATTAAGAAAATATAAGTGGATCATTATGCATGTTATTTTTTCGGCGACGGTGGTGGTGGCTATGTGGTGGCCGGCGATGGAGCTCAAAGGAAGAAAGGAAGAAAAAACTTTTTGTTATAAATGAAAAGTGTGTGTAAAACTTTTATTTATACTTGCACTACTTTGATCAATTGGCAAGATTAGTCCACCCTCTTCTCTAGTTTAGATTTTTGACACGTCTATGTTTTACTTAAATAAAAACCGACAACCATGGCTCGGGATTACATTTTCGTTACTAAATTTATTTTCGTCACAATTAATTTGGTTTAAAACTTTTAATAAAATATTAACTCACGTCAAAATAAAGTTTTGACTCGGTTTCAGCTATCTCGGGATGAGGACGATAAAATACCAATTATCATAATAAAATAATAACGAAGCGCGTCGTAGATTATTACGATGTTTAAAACGGTTAACGAACACGCGGTCAAGCGTTGACACGTGAAACAACAAAAATAAAAATTTCAAATTTCCGTTCGTAATAAAATATGAAAATAATTATTCATGACAAATAGAATTTAAATGTCGACGTTCGTTCGCATGAACTAATAAAATAATAATTATGATGTCGAATTCAGGATCGTCAAACGCATCATAAAACTCGGGTTGTTACATCATTTTCGAAACTATTATATGTTTATCGAATATTTTCAAGCTTTTGACTCGAGTGAATGTTTTCACTTTAAGTGAATGTTAATGTGAAAATTTATGCAAAGATAAAACTTTAAAATAAAAGTGTTTTCTTACCAAGAAAGTTAAGCTTTCAAATTTAGGATTTAAGACAATTCATATGTTCATTTTAATCCAAATATTTATTACTTGTGATTATGAATTAGACTAATATAAGCACAAACTAAGTTCAAAACACATTTTCCTTGTCTTACATACTAATGTGTTATTATGATCTTTTCTCTTGTTTAGACAACCTATGTTTAAGCAACATAATAGGATGACATGATCTAAAGACCTTGTTGAGACTTTAGAATGAATGTGTTAAGTTTATATAGTGGTGACACATTTTATCACTTAAAGTAGTAGCACGATAATCGTGCAAGACAATATTTTTCAAAAAGCTTGACACACTTGCTTAGCTCTTAATCCTAAGTGGGTTACTAAGTAATAAGATTCACAAGATGTTGATATAACATTTGTAAACATAGTGATCTATTCCTATGCGCAATGCAAAAGCAATTTCACAACTTAGAGGCATAAACATAAAAACTAACAAATAAAGCATATGACGAAATTACGCTAATAAACAAAAAAGCTCAATTAACAATGCAATAAGCACATGAATGGGCTTTGTCCCATTAATTAGGTTAATAACCAAGAGGCCCCACCGTTTATTTTAATAACTAGTGGGACCCTTTCCTGATCATGACTCGTTCGTAACGGGTGTTATAAATATCTGCGCGCGTGTGCGCTTGTTGGACCTCATGGGCCTAAATCCTTGTCGTGATAGCCCATATGTTATGGGTTTCCCCGTAGGCAGTATCGTTTGGGCATTGGAAGCCCGTATTGGTGTCGCTATGGCCCATTCGTCATGGGTCCAGGTATAAATAGTATTCGTGGGTCGGGTTCATGACCTGAGGTTAGACTATACGTCATCACTTAAAAATTTGAATTAATACTTGAGACCCATTCCATTGGAAAGTACATTCAAAATTATTCAAAATTGGTTTTTGAATCATCAAAATCCGATGCACGGTTGATTTTCTATGAATTTTTGAAGTTTGACAAAAACTAAAAATGCCATCGACGGATCTCATTCGTGAAGAGGTGAAATATTGGCAGAATTGTTTATTTCACTTTTAGACACATTGTTCTCTTTGTTTGGGATTATTTAAGAGACCTTCAAGCTATTGTAACACATTATATTAACACACCAAAACTTACAAGTATTAAACAAAGAACTTTTCATATTATGTGTCGCTTGATGGGAAATTTGATACATGTACCGTACTCTATTTTTAAAACCATTTATTTTGAAAATTAGAGCAACCTTGCTCTGATACCAATTGGGGAATCGTAGAGGGGGGTGAATATGTTTCCAATTAAACTTAAAACTTTTGTATCAAACAACCAATCAAGTTTGCGTAATATAAAAGTTATCCATAATAGTTCTACTACAATAACTATACTAAAGAACATCAAACAATTCATATTACCACAACAAAATATATAACACAAACATAGATGCAAAGCAAAAATAAATATAAAGCGATAAAAGCAAATGTAAATGTAAAGCGATAAGTAAAAGAAAGCGCAAACCGGACATGATGATTTACTGTGGTTCGGCTACGAAGCTCCTCTTCGCCCTACTCCACTCCTTGAGTACCCAACTCGAGAGTTCACTAAATCAACGAGCTCCTTTTAGGCGAAGAAAACCATACAACGTCGCTTACACTTTATCCGGTACTAAGCTAAATACCGAGTCCTACTTTGAGATAGAACCAACCTAACGTCGCTTACACTTTTTCCGGTACAAAGCTAAATACCGAGTCTTTCTTCGGGTACGACCAAACCCGTTATGTTTTATGGCCCAACATAACAAACCTTGTGTTTTATGGCCTAAACACATAAACCACCTAACATCTAGTTTGTTGTATAATAAGTGATACACAAATGTGTAAAGTGATGATCCAATACATATGTGTCAATTGGATGTAAAAGCCTAATCTAAAACATCAAGATCACTAAGCATGATGTTGTTGATGAAGATGACAAGTCACTTGGCTTGTTGTGAAAGATCTTCATATATGTAGTAGTGGTGGATGAGGATGACAAGATCTCTAAGCTTGCTTGAGTGAATGATCATATGGAATCATGCTTGCAACAAATGAAAGTTAGAAGCATTATGATCAAGGGTTATTAGGGTTTTGAAGACATAAGAATGTGTGTGAAAAACTAAAGAAAAAATCTATTAAAAAGGGTTAGATTAAATGAAAACATTTGGTTGCTATTTATAGGCAACATTTGAATTTGAAAATCTTGCAGACCCACAGATCTAGCTACGGTGGATCCGTGCTTGTATTTGGTGGATCCGTCGGGTGCACTACCCGTTATTTTGTCATTGGTGGTTAACCATAAATCTTAACAAAATCTTTTAATTGTACTTAAATATTAGTTTAAGTACAAGTTTCTAGAATGTTTACCATAACTGGCTAAACATGTATGATTTGGTTAGATTATAAAAGATTTAATACTAAAAATGGTTAGACAATAATATTTAGTTTTGTCCTTATTCACTAATTATTTTATCTTATTATTTAATATGATTAATTAGTAGTTAAGTAAAAGATTACTTATTTAAGTTGTATAAAATACTTAATGACTCTAAAAAGTATTTTAAACATTCTTAATGGTTTATTAAATAAGTTGATCATAATGCAACTTAACAAACATATTCACACCTTTTGTTGAAGCATGAGTAGACTCGAGACGTCGAGAGGTGTTGATGAATGTATGCGTTGATGACTTGTGATCACGCGTAACTTATACATTTTACGTTATGTATTACAAGTTACTTTAAAACCAAAGGACTTGTTTAGTTTAAATATCGTAATATTTGCACTAACACGACCTTTAGTTAGAACCTTAATCGCTCAGACAAGTCCAGTTAGGCCTATTAAACTAGATAGTTGATGTTTAGTTGACATAAATTCATTCACTATAACATCTATCGTGGTATTCTCTTCACAAATTACCAACTTGACAGCATAATACTTTTCCACCTAAGGTTGAAGTTATTCTATACAAACAGATTTCAGTTTCAAGCATGCCAAAAATAATAAAAGTAAGAGCCAATATCTTTTATCTGCTAATGAGCTCTTAACAGCGTTGTGCTCACCACAAGAAAAGTTAGCAAACTTGCTGTTCAACGAGTAAGCATTGGCTTCATCAAGACCTTCGCCATACGAAGGCTGATTTAGCAAATTCAAGTTGTTTTCACTATGAACCTGCATATACGAAATATTAATGTCAACCACATTGCTACGATCCCATCTTCAAGATTATAATTGCTATTGAGACTTGCTAGATACTTTATACACATGAGTGTAATATATATAGGGTGTTTGTCTAAAATTATATATTGGGCTTAATCGTATTTCGGTTCGCAGCTTGTGGATTATAATGAATAAGCTAACAATTTCCTATTGAAAGTCTGGATTAGCTTACGATAATAAGCCCATAAGCTAAGGTGTTGGGTTAACTGACCAAATAAACTCATAAACCCAAGCCCTCCCGAATAAGCCACAATAAAAATGAGCTGATTAAAACCCCCTAACTAAGCTTAAGCTCAAACTTATAGACTTATCCAAACATTAGAATGAACCAATTAATGCTAAATAAGCAAATAATACCACTAAACAAACACCCCCGATAAGTAATTAAGTATGCAAGATTAGTTTGGTATAACTAAATATCTAATTGCTTATGGCATTCTAATAATAAACTATTGTTAATGTTCTTAAACCAACCTTTAAAGCAATAAACTGAAAATCTTTTTACCAATTGGTATTGTTATATCAAGAACATCTTCACATTCAAAGTGACAACTGCTGACTCCAGCTCGATACCCAAGCCTATAAAAGCATGCAAAAACAGTTTAATAACAATTAACAACTAACTAACTGCCCCAGGTAGGAGGTATAAATAAATGAAGATCAAGCAACCTTTAAATGACACATCTTTTTACTAGAACCACTGCTATACAAATACATATATCTTTGAGATTTTAAACTACAATCGCTAACAACTCTTCCTAGATACACAAGACAATGTATGCAAAACTAGTTCAGTAACAAATAGCTCATTTCATTAAGATAACTGTCACACCCCCAGACGGGGCCTGGACGGAATACATGTCCGGAGGCGTAACTTTATTGAGCATCTCAAGTACAAAGCATAAAGAACAACCTCTAAGGGTACGTTTTGAAAAATAAACACCGTTGCAAAGTTTTAAAATAATAATAATAAGTTTTACATCGATTAAATTTAAAAGATTCGAAGTTAAAATGCGGAAGCTTAAATAAGTTCAACAACGGTATTTAAAGACATAGATAAATCTCTGGTAAACTGGTACAGGCAAATAGACTTCACATAAGTCAAGCAACAGCATCCATGCTAAGCACCTGAGAAAAACATGCTTAAAACGTCAACATAAGTTGAGTGAATTCATAGGTTTAGTTCAAACGATGTTACAGTGGACCACAAGATATCAAAACGTATGCGACAGTTATAACAGATACAACTTCACATAAAAAGTATTTACGTTGCACTAAGCTCATGACACTGAAGCTAATTACGCATGTTAGCATGTACATTGCTATAAGTATTTGTGTGCCCTTCCAGGTGTCCGACCAAAGACAACCTAACCAGTACGACATGACATATATCCGTTTATCGGGCGCCCCGTGGGTAGTGAGCGCTACTCACCCGGATAGGGATAATTAGTCCCAATAGATCTATTTATTCATTCGCGCTCCCTCGACCGGTCCTCCAGTCAAGAGATTGACAGTTGGTATGTGCTTAATTACACATACCATTTTCCATTAAAAACGGACTTAAAAGACTAAAACGTACCAAAGATACAT
>BQNB010157299.1:957-15166 GCA_026074375.1 Tanacetum coccineum | reverse complement strand
AAAAACTTGTTAACTGTTTTTTTAGATGCAATTTAAAGCTGAGAAATGTAGTGTTAAGTGGCTTTGACAACTTAAGCAAACCTTCATATAAATTAGACAGAATTAAAGAACAATGGGGTGGGATAAAATTTCGACAATGGCAATTTCACAAACACTCTTAACTTTTATTAAAAACTGAAAGTAATACAACACAAACTTAAAATAAACTGAGTACAATACTTTTTAAGAAAACTTAACTAAATTTTACACTAAGAAAAGGAAAAACAGGGGATGCTATTGATCGGCTTGTTCTCTTCTCTTTTATAGAAGTCTTCTGCCTTCTTTGTTCTTGGGTTGTGTTTCTTTGGAGTGTAGAAACTTTCCCAAGCAATCCTAGCCCTCCATTCACTTATACACCATCCTCAGCCATTGATGGGGTTCGGGTTTTTGTGTATTGCAAACCTGGAAAAGTTATAGGGGTAATGGGGAGGTGGGAAATGGTTAGAGTGAGCTGGGAAGTGTACTAGGGATAGTGGTATGGCCTAGAAACTGTGGGAAGAGGTGGTATGGGTTTTGGCGGTAAAGGGTATCGAGTACCCTGTTGTTGCAGGTTTAAATGGAAAGAATGGGGAAGAGGCAAGAGTGCCCCCCCATCTTTGGTTCTCTTTTCATTCCATTTGGCCCCAAAAAACAGTTATAAAAGAGTTTGGAAAGTGACAGATATGGTCCCTGTGGTTTTTATAACAAAAGAATAAAGAAAGGTTTGGGAAATTGCAAATTAGGTCCCTCTGGTTATAAATCAAAAGGAAGTGGAAGGGTTTTGGCAAATTGCAAAACCAGCCCTTGTGTTTGGTTTTTCTATTTTTCTTTTTAAAACAACTTTCAAACTTGGCATTTTTGGCCCTTTTCTTTATTTTTTTTTCATTTTTTAATTATAAAAGTTTGTGTATTGGGCCCAATTGGGTTTGTGGGCTTGTATTGGGCCCAATTGAGTGTGTCTGGGCCCAATAAGGTTTGTGGGCTTGTATTGGGCCCAATTGAGTGTGTCTGGGCCCAATAAGGTTTAGGCTTATGTTATTGGGCTTTTTAAGGCCCAATAAGGTTCAGGTGGGTTTTGTGTGTTACACGGGTGGATTGGCTGTAACTGGGCTATGATTGGGCCTTCAAAGTCTTTACAGTCTTTGTCAATTGCACACAAATGGGCTGTTGTAATTGATTGAGGGCCCATTTGGTCTTCACAGTCTTCATAATTATACTATTGGGCTTTCCGGCCCATCGATGGGTTAAGATTGAATACAGTATCTTCAGTTCGGGCTCGGTTTGATGCTAGATTCTTCTGTATTGACTCTTCGACTTTGGCATTTTTGGACGCTTTGGCCGTGATTTTTCACAGTCTTTTCCAATTCCATGCTCAGTTTTGTCTAATTTTGGTTGGTTTTCGTTCCTTTTTGTTGATTATCATTCCTGGCATAACACAAATGCAAAACAAACATATATTTGGCAATTTCTGTCTGTTTTTGGTCTTTTAAGCTCATTTCTAGAGGTAAAGATTATGTGGTAATTAAGCACTTAGCAAATCCCCATAAACTAGGTATTGTGTGTCCTTCACGCAATGTTATGAAGTAAACATGTAAGCCCGTTTTCACCATTTTCTGAATTTATACTAACTACAACATATTTTTGGATTTCTCATTTTTTTACAAGTTGACATTTCTTTATGTATTAATACTGGGATCTTAGAATGAGAAGCGCCCGTAGAGTGGATCTACGGATGTCCTGACGGATAAATCATCGTCCTCGATTTTTTCACAAGTTCCTATAAGCAATTAAACTAGATCTTGTCGTTATAAGTTTATAATGTTAAGCCTCATATCTTATGGACTTGTGAATTTTCAACTCCCAACATGGATATACGATTGAATGTGTGGTTTCATTTTAATTTAACATAGGTCAAACTATTTTCATGTCATAATTCAAATAAATCATGACTCAAAGCAACACCTTATTAAGACTTCGTAACTTGATTCGAGATTTAAAATTTAGAACTTTTTGACAACATTTTCAACATCAATAATCATAAGTCTTAAAGCTAGAATGCGTTGCTTAGTTTGAACCCCTACCTCGGCGGTTAACGGCGTAGGATATCACAACCAATGACCGATGTCTTAGTTTGAAAACCCAACCCGTTGCTAGCGTAGTGGGAAATTGCATCAAACTTCTTCCTAAAATGGCTTAAGGATTGGTGTCTTAGTTTGAAACCCTCAACCTAGACCTTTCTTCCAAGTGAGATATCACGACACACCAAATCCCTAGAAGTAAAGACGTCTTAGTTTGAACCCCCACCTCGTTGCTAGCGGAGTGGGATATCACGACACATCTTTTACTTGCTCCATAATATCAACTGCATGCTTCATGGCAAAATTCATATTCATGCATCCTCGATTTTTCACAAGTTCCAAGCTAAGCAATTAAACAAGATCATTGTCGATATAAGTTTATATGTTAAGCCCTCATACTTATGACTTGTGAACTTTCAACTCCCAACATGGATAAATTAAATTGAGTACGTATGATTAGATGGATTAGAAATTCACGGGAGAGAAAAGCACAAGTTACTCGTATAAGTTTTTAGAAGAATCTTGCTTAGCACATAAACTTATATTTAACTCTATCATTTCTCGTTCTTCACATTATTAAAATTCAAAGCTATAGAATTCGTGAAAGCTTGGCCTAAAGGAACTAGCTACCCGATCATCAAGTCAAAAATTATTCTTACTCTACCCAAAAGAAAAGCAAAACTGTGACAAAACACTTATTATATTTTTGAAAATTTTTAATTTTTTCATCATTTTTTTTTTGGTATTTTGGTGGTAAAAACGGGTTTACGTGGTAACAATGCTGCAGGCAACAATCAAATCGAAGATACCCCCCCAAACTAGAACTAAACATCGTCCTCGATGTTTTGAAGGGTATTACATTAATCCTAAGGCCATTTATGAGGTATGCCAAAAGATAAAACGTTAGTCGATAAGTGTAAATTTACTAAAACTCACACTAATCACTCCCTCATTAATTATTTGTAGAGTTGGCAAATCTTGCCCAAAATGCCATTAATTGACTTTTTTGACATTTTGTACTTTTTTTTAAGTTATTTTTACGTTTTTATACGTTTTTGTACGTTTTCATCTACTTTCGCACGTTTTCGTACACTTTCGTGCGTTTTCGTTTGTTTTCGCACGTTTTCGTCCGTTTTCGCGCGTTTTCGTTCGTTTTTAGACGTTCTCGCACATTTTCTTATGTTCTCGCACGATTTCTTACGTTTTCGCACATTTTCACCCGTTTTCATCTGTCTTCACACTTTTTCTTTTGTTTTCGTCCGCTTTAGCACATTTTCGTCCATTTTGGGACGTTTTCTTACATTTTCGCACGTTTTTGTCCGTTTTGGGACATTTTCTTATGTTTTCGCACGCTTTCATCCGCATTCGCGCGTTTTCGTAGGCTTTCGCGCATTTTTGTCAGCTTTCGCGCGTTTTTGTCAGCTTTCGCGCATTTTTACCAGCTTTCGCAAGCTTTCGCGCGTTTTTGCCAGCTTTCGTGCGTTTTCGCCAGCTTTCATACGTCTTCATACGTTTTTGCCTGTTTTCATATGTTTTTGTTTGCTTTCACACGTTTTTAGCGTTTTCGCATGTTTTTTGCGTGTTCGCACGTTTTCTTTCGTTTTTGCACGTTTTCTTCCGTTTCACATGTTTTCGTCCATTTTTATACGTTTTCGTCTGTTTTCATACGTTTTCGTCTGCTTTCTTATGTCATCGTTTGTTTTTGTACATTTTCGTTCGTTTGTATGTTTTTGTCAGTTTTCGCAAGTTTTAGTCCGTGTTGTACGTTTTTGTCCGTTTTCACACGTTTTCGTCCGTGTTCAGAAGTTTTTGGCCGTTTGGAGACGTTTTCGGCAGTTATCAAATGATCTCTTCCGTTTTCATACGTTGTCATATTACTGATATTATACCAAAAACCAAGGTTGCAAAAATCGTAAATCGTTAGCTGGGTGGTAGACCACCATGTAGCTTGTAATCGGTCAAGGCGGGATTAATCGGCGACTAATCGGATTGACATTTTTGGCAACATTTGGGTATTTTTGGCAAGTTTTATGTATTTTCGGCGAGTTTTTGATATTATTGGCGAGAAACTTTTCTAAAAAAACTTGTAATAGATTTAAACAGTTACTATAAGTGATCAAAATAACTTTACGGTGAGTTTTAGATACTTCCAGCAAGATTAGAATGTTCCGGACAAGTTTGACCATAATTGACCACCATTGATCGCCGTTAACCACGGTTGACCTATATGTTTGACCCTGTTACATTAATCGGCAAGGTTGGTGGCCTTGTAGCGCGTAATCGGCGATTAATCGGCCTTGTAGACCTTGTTTTGCAACACTGCCAAAAACCCTAAACAACTAACAACTAAATCGTATACCAAAAATCCCAATTCCCTAACCACTATGTATGATATCACAAGTGATATATACATCAACTTTAAAACCCACACCAAAAACCCTAAACCCCTAACTATTAAACCTTATACCAAAAACCTTAAACCCCTAACCACTAGGTATAATATCACGACTGATATATATATATATATATACATAAACCTTAAAATCTATACCAAAAACTCTAAACCCCTGACCACTAAACCTTATACCAAAAATTCTAAACCCTTAACCACTAGATATACTATCACAAATGATATATACATAAACTTTAAAATATATACCAAAAACCTTAAATACCTAACCACTAAACCCTATACCAAAACCCTAAACCCCTAACCACTAAACCCTATACCAAAAACCCCAAACCGCCCTCCTTTACCACTAAACCCTATACCAAAAACCCTAAACCCTTAACCACTAAACCCTACACCAAAAACCCTAAACTGCTAACCACTAGGAATAATATCACAAGTGATATACACATAAACTTTAAAATCTATACCAAAAACCCTAAACCTAACCACTAAACCTAGAGTATAGATTTTAAAGTTTATGTATATATCTCTTGTGTTATTACACCTAGTGGTTAGAGGTTTAGGTTTTTGGTATAGGGTAGTGGTTAGGGGTTTAGGGTTTTTGGTATAGGGTTTGATGGTTAGGGGTTTAAGATTTTATGTATAGGTTTTAAAGTTTATGTATATATCCCTTGTGATATTATACCTAGTAGTTAGGGGTTTAGGGTTTTTGGTATAAGTTTTAGGGTTTTTGGTATAGATTTTAAAGTTTATGTATATATCACTTGTGATATTATACCTAGTAGTTAGGGGTTTAGGGTTTTGGTATAGGGGTATAATATCACAAGTGATATACACATAAACTTTAAAATCTATACCAAAAACAACCCTAAACCTAAACCACTAACACCCAAGCGTAATCACAAGATTTTAAATTCTTATGTATATATCTCTTGTGTTTTATACACCTAGTAGCGTTACTAGAGGTTTCTAGGTTTTTGAGTATACAGGGTAGTGCGTTAGGGGTACAACAAAAAAGAGAAGCTAATGCAAGAAATTAATAGGAGGGGGGGGGGGGCGGTTATATATATAATTCATATAAATATATTGATTATATTGGGGGGCAACAAAATGAGGCTAATGCAACATTTTACAAGCAACACTTTCAAAACTGTTGCATTTTATATAATATTAAACTTAAAGCAACATTTTTAAAGTAAGTGTTGCACTTTTAGATCTAATGTAACATTTTTTTTAAAGTGTTGCAAAAGTTGTACAGTATCTAGATAAAAAATTAAAACTGCCCATTCCATCCCTCCTAATATTTCACTTCTCCTGCTCTTCACAAAAATATTTTCCCCCAAATCAATTTCCCTCTTTCTCACCCAAACCAAATCAGTTCCTCAAATCAATTTTAAAATTCCAAGTGTTGATGGTTCAATTACGGGGTTATTGATCCACATTTAACAGATCTATGCCACCATAAGTGTTGGTTTAAAGCTCGATTGCAAATGAACCGTCTGTGGAGGAGCCACACCATTTCGCTGTGGAGGAGGATTTTCTCGAGTTAGATGATCTAATAATTCCACAATCCGCTCTCTCTAACTCTGAACAACCCGTGGTCGATGATCTACCGTTTGATGATGTGGACGAGTTTTGTGCATTTGATTTTTGTAACGATTCAACCATGAATCCAGTTATAAGTCAACACATTCAACATCCGTCCTATGCAACTAATCTTGAATATGGAATAGAAAATTTTGATTTTCGTTCATATTTTAACACCGACATTCAAACGGATCACAGCAGCTGGAGGACTGACCAAAACAACCATAACTTCACAGACCCACACGCATCTGAACACCCTTTCTCCGCTCCATCAGGTACTGTATTTGCTACGATCTGAAGGTGACAAATAGGGCTTGTAAATTAGTAATCGACTTGTAAAAAAAAGTTTAATTTTCAGGCGTATGTAGAGTGTTTAAATTTTCAGTCGTATGGAAAATAGTGAGAACTCCCGAGCCCAAGTGGGAAGAGGGGAGTTTGAGCCAAAACCGTCAAGAGCTTTATTGCTCTCAGTGTGTGGTACAACCTTAAACTGTTAGCTGACACACCAGTTTTTATTGTCGTTTTTTCTAGGTGTGATAACCAATGATGTGAACCAATGTCAAAACACAGGAGAAGGTTATGGTGGTTCGGGTTCGCTGTTTTCATCTGCTCTATGGGATTATGTTGAGTCGGTTCCAGCGAGTCCAGCTTTTGCTTTGGAGAGCAGTGCTCTTGTGAGTAAGGTGTTGGTACAGATGCCGTCTGGCTTAAGTAGGTCCAGCAGTACTAAAAATGGTGCTAGGAGGGTAAAGCGATCATCAAGATCGAGCCGTATGGGTATCCTCTATTCTTCAGTTCTTGGAGTACTGTTTGCTGTATTATGTGTATTCTTAGGGACATCTATCTAGTTTCTGGTTAGAAGCATATTATGATGACTGTAGGATGTTTTAAAATCATCAAATTTAATGAAAACCAAAATATTTTCATCTTCTTGTACGGTTTGTTCATGTTGGACCGCGCTGATCTGAAACAGAACCAAAGATTAAGGAAACAAGATAGCAGGTTATTAAGTAAAATTCTTTTGTATTTGGGTTGAAGTTTGCATTCTTTTTAGATTTGTGTAGTATTTGGTGAATGGTTTGTATAAAAACAGATGAGGTTTTCTTATTAGGTTACTCAGGTCAGGGAGAGCGAGTCTTTTGACTCGGATGTATTTGACCTTAGCGGGATATCCTTGTGACCATTTCCGACCGTTTCTCTAGCCATCCCAAATGTGTACCTAGTGAAGTTTGAGCCTTAGACCTCTCGTGAGGACATAGATGCCTGACCACTAGGCAATTTGGTGATGGTTATTGGATTCAATATTGTGAAATTATTGATTATACTTAGAGATTACTTGAACTAACATTGGCGTTAGAAGGTAAAGCTAATTCTATGTCATTTCTGTGTTCTTAGCTATAAAAAGGGTACGTTGAACAACTGACTGGTATTTTGGCTCTAGTCGCTAATAGCCTAATATTTACAAGTGTATGAGCGTATCACATAAACCATAGAGGGCATGCTTCATTAGCAACATTTTAAAGATCTGTATTAGTTTCCCTACTTTATATACAATACCTATTGCGTGACATCAATTTCATGAAGCAATGCAACTTGACCTTTTCAGATGAAAGTTGTAATTGTTTAGTTTCATTACTTTCAGCAGTGTACATATTCATGTGTAATATTCAATACTTCTCATTTGTGCTGATATGGCTTCTGGTCTTAGTTGTTTTACCAGCGAGGTCCCACATATACATGCGTTTTGGATTAATCACATTTCTTGGTCTATTATCCGTGTGGATACTCCCAAGACAAGTTTGGACGGTATGCATCACCTTTTTTTATTGCTAATAAAAGAAATTTCTTTACGACTTCTCTTTTCGAAGATAATAGTTTGCTAATGCAGGGGAACTCCCAAATACTGTTTGTAGGATCAACTGGGAAGAGTGGTTCTATTATCCGGGATATTGTTTCTGATGTTGGGGCTCGGTGCGGATACTCTTCTTATGGTGATTCAATCAAGAACACCACCGTCTTCAATGATGGGGTTGCCGAGTATTCCACCATCTTATGATGGATATTAGTATCTACTGTTTAAACTAGGACCGTTGCATCTTACAAGAAAAGGCTTGTCTGTGGCTAGCACATCTGCTTGCTTAACTTTCACCGTAAGTTTTTATTTACTTTAAAGAATTTAGTTCTTATGTTTAGTTAGATAGGTATTCTTCCAGTATTTACAAGACAAGTTCAGATACGAGATCATTGCATTCATTGGCAGGAATTTATAGGCATGATGAACTGTCAAATTAATGACAAGAGTAGTAGCCCGTCCAGTTGTTGTGTTTGTTTGAATTTGTATTTTAAAGCTAATTATGTGATCTCGAATAATAGATTGATTAGTTGTTTAAGTGTTATATTGTTGATGCATTTCATGATTCCAATATAAAGTATGACAATTTGTTGCGAACAACCATAAATTTCTTTAATAATCATTTGTTTTCAACCCTCCGAAATGAAAATGATCATTTTTTGTAGGTTTTTCAAAGTGCAAGTCTTTGCTTGACGACTACTACACTGGAACAACTTGCGTTTGGTCTAAAATGGTTTATGAAGCCTTTAAAGTACATTGGTGTCCCCGTTGATGAAGTTATTCTTACTCTTCTACTATCATTAAGATTTATCAACCTAGTCTTTGATGAGGTGAGCGGGATTTAGCTGTTTATCATTTTTTTAATCTATATAATAAACTCAGTGTTATATGTACTCATTATAGGTTCGGATTGTTGCACTGGGGATCGTATCTCGGAGGATAAACTGGCAACAGCTGGCTACAATGGAGACAGTTGAAGGTAAATAATCAACTCAATGATATCATCACCGTATTGATCTTTGGTTAAAAAGCGATTATCTTTATGATTTGCATATAGCGAGACTTTAAGAAATTAACCTATTCCTCATTTTAATGTGTGCCGTGTGAAATTGCAGTATTCTTTACGTACATCCGTCGTATCTTCAAAAACATATTTTATCATGTAGAGCAGATAACCCAGGTTTACGTTTTCTAGACTTTTTTGTTGGTCATTATTTTTATAATACGATCAATAGTCGGACACATTATTTTAATGTCCCAATTATCTAAAGACTCAGGTTGAATGGATAGTATATACTTAGGCAGTTTTTGGGTAACTTATTTAAAACTGCTTATCTGCTTTAAAGATAAGCCTGCTTATTTTTAGCACTTATTTACTCTACAATAAACATATGAGCAGTTTCATCCAAATACTCAAAGCTAAATATGTGCTAGTCATATCCATAGAGCCACTTTATAAGCAATCCCAAACACTATTAAAAAATTTGTTCTGCGATTTTACAGGCAATAACTGTGAGAGGGTTTAGAGGTGGCAGCAACTCCTACAAGATTTACTTTTCATCGGCTTCTTCTACAGTAGTCGTAAACAATCTCCCCCTAATAATAAACACTTATAAGTATGGGTCTTCTTATAAGTAATAAAAGGTCTCTTATACCAGTTCATTATAGGAAGTCATCAGACACATTTGACTTTACGTACGTGGAAAATGTCGCTCATGCCTTTATCTGTGCTAAAATTGCTTTGACTTCTCACATGCCTAGTAAATCCGAAAAGGTAGCATCAAGCCTTCTTGCATTTCTTTCTCTTTCATATAAACTCAGGTCAGTAGCTAAATGGTTTTGTCCAATATATTGTAGGTGTCTTACTATTTTTCATCACTATTTTTGAGCTAGCGAGATCTTGGCAGTTTGCGTTGTGTATGCTCGTAGGCTTAGGTTGTTATAGGTAAAGAATGAGAGGTTGAAGTGCAAGGTACAACCTTCTTTGTTCATTCATTTCTATAAAACATCAAGATTATTGTGTGTTTCAACTTAGCATTAGCACAACAAAAAGAGTTGCCTAGCATCTGAATGAGGCTGACTATGCATCATTATTTGCTATTATGTGGTATAAACATAAGTGTTGATTTGTTTCTAAAGTTAACGGGTTGGTACGCTTCTCTAAATTGTCTTCTTTAATTATCGCCGTTGTTTCCTAAACCGTTGATAGTACATCGTTAAGGTGAATTTATATAACTCTATTTAACTAAAAGAATGTAAATAGGGATTGGTTTTAACCGTTTACTTGGGTTCATCATCTATTCTGGATCTTATCTTTTAAAACTACAAAGATTGGAGTTTCTGGACCTACCTATAAAGATCATGTTCTGCTGTCTATAGACCATGTTTAAAGGCGAGTTAAGTTCATTAAAATATGCAGAATGTTTAGTTATTTATGCATATTTTCTAACGATTAATCATTATATATGCAAAATGTACTTGTCTCCTTCAAGGTCTTTCTTCTGTATATGATGGGTTAGCAAGAACGAAAGCTCAAGAAGACAACGATTCAAATTCAAAAGTTATATTTGCTCTAAAGGTATAACTAAGTACCTGTGACTATTTATTTTTAAATTTTGCTTAAAAAGTTGAATGAATGTTGATATTAGCATGTCATTCATTGCAGCTGCACTTGGAGTTATTTTAGAGGTCAACAACTGAAGAACTCGTTAATTTGTTTCTTCTCTTTAAAATTTGATATCACAGATGTAAATATAGAATATAATGATTTTTTAAAATTTTTATTCATATAGAGCCATGTTTTTTAGTGGAAAAACCGGGCTCTATTCTATATTTTTTAATAAAAAATCACATAGAACCCGTTTTTAAAACCAGGCTCTATTTGCTTCTCGTATAGAGTCCCCTCCCTTTTAAACCCCTCTGTAAAACATAGCTTTATTACCCAACCGGGCTCTATGACCATTTTTGTAGTAGTGTATAACTCCTTTTTCTCTGGTGTTACTAGGCAGTTTTCGGCTACTTACTTTACATCACAATTGTATGCATTTTAAGAGCAATTCTCCTTTCTTGGAACTTAAATGCAGGCTAAAGATAGACAAAAGAAGAGGGGAACAACAAAAGTATCAGGGTAGATGAAGAAGGAGATGCCTTCTTTAAGGAAGAAGCTATAAAAGATGAATAGGTGGAACAAGAGCATTGTCATGCTGATAAGGTTAGTCAACTCACTAAATGATAAAACCCCATGTATATTGAGTTTCTTAGCGTATGTTATGTATTTGCATTGCAATAGAATATTACTCATAAGCTATTACCATTTACCAGTATGATGTTCATAATATATAGTTAAACAATGTAGGATTTATAGTTGTAATATTACGCATGCCAAAACATATGTTGCACTAATTATGGTCTAAAATATCATAGGAGTTGATCTAAGATAAATATGACATAACAGTAAAACCTGCTAGAAAACCTCATTAATAATCAGGTACCCTTTGCTAGCATCATATGTACATCAAGTAACACAAAATACGATTGCCACATTATCATATGTACATCATAGGAGTTAGAAGGTTACCATTATCGTGGAAAGATTACTACTAAAGTTTGGCAATCCATCAATCTTCTTGGTAAAGCATACTTATTTGTCAGCCCCTAAATCCACCCATAATCCTTAATCTCATCTCATAAACATTAAATACCTAACAAACATTTTTGAGACATTCCACGGTCTTATGTGTTATCGTATTTGTTCATTCACCAATTACCCATAGAAGCTAGTGAACATTCAACTGCATGGATTATGG
Source organism: Tanacetum coccineum (assembly GCA_026074375.1). Lineage (NCBI taxonomy): Eukaryota > Viridiplantae > Streptophyta > Magnoliopsida > Asterales > Asteraceae > Tanacetum > Tanacetum coccineum. The sequence continues at coordinate 3,412 of BQNB010157299.1, read as the reverse complement.
TATTAGAGCAATATTTCGATGGAAAGACACTAAATAACTTTCACAAAGACATCAGTTAGTCAGACAAAAGGACGCAACCTGTCCATTCATCCAATTTTATTGTTTACCTACACAAACCTGTTAGATAAGATAAGGTAGGATATTTTACAATAATTAGGTTTATCTTGATTAAAGTATGGCTAAGATTCATAATATTTCACAAATCAATAAAAGAAATGAAAGTATCCCAATGTTTGCTCTTTATGGATGACGGACTTATGGTTCAACAATGAACCTACTGAAGTTGTTTTCTAAAATTTGAGTAATGATATTGGAATTTTATTTTACACTAGTGTTTAATGATAAGCATGGATTTATATTACTAAATGCATTTCAAGGAACGTTGATAATTTAAAAAGACTAACAACATTCTTCCTCGTTTGCATATGTTCCAGGCTATGTTGACATGGAGTATTTAAAGGCAAAGTCATGGATAAAGACTTGCCAATATTTCTATGATTGTACTTGAGATCATTTTATACTAACTACCTATACTTGTACTCTTGTAGTTACTTTGACATTGTACAAATGTATTAATGTACAACATTGTATTTACTATAATGAGTTTTATCCACAATATTAGTATTATTACATCCATTTGAATTGCATATCATACAAACTTGAAGTGTATAGCATTTTAATTAAATGGAACAAAAAATCTATAAATAGAATAAAAGTGTCGCTATAGATATCAGAGAGTGTTGCACTTATATGGCAGGATACAGTTTGAAGTGTTGCGTTTGTTAAATAAAAGTATTGTCATTGGTTGGTGCTTATCTATGTAAGTGTTGCATTCAACGTACAAAGTGTTGCTTTAGAGTAAAAAAGTTGTTGCATTTAAGTCTTAAAAGTGTTGCACTTCAATTGTTGCATTTTAATAAATTAAGACAACACTTTCAAAAAGTGTTGCATTTTCTCTAAAAAGTGTTGCTTTAGACCTAACTAAACTTTGCATAACGCAACACTTCAAAAAGTGTTGCATTAACCATAATGTACTACTTTTGAAGCATAATACAACACTTTCTGAGTGTTGCCTTAGGTTTAATATGTAGTAGTGATGATAACTACCATAAACATAATGAAGAAGAAGAGACTGCACTTTTGTTTTTTGAGCTAGACCAACTACTTGAGCATGTGTCTTTTCTAAATGCTAAACTAAGAGAAAGTGTGGTAGGTGTTAATCCTCCATTGGTAGTTGTTGATGCTCAGGTTGTTCCTGTTGATGCTTCAGTTGTTCCTATTGATGGTCCAGTTATAGCTCTTGTAGAGGAGATTCAAAGACCAAGGAAGAGGAAAAGAGATATGGAAGATGAGAGTGCATATGTCATTGTTACTTTTGGTAGATCAAATAAGAGGAGAAGGTTGAATCTAGCTAATAATACTGAGAAGGGAATGGAAGACAAGTCAATGGAAGCTAATGGTTATTGAATTGGGATTTCATCTTTAAGACACTTATGTAGTATCTTTTATATGTTTGGCATGTTTAAGACAATTATCTTTTGTTAATGGTTGTTGAAGATAATTATCTTTTGTTTATGGTTGTTGAATACAATAATTAGAGTTACACTGTTTTTGAAGCTATCTTTATCTCAATAGTGCTAGACTTCATATACTCGTTTGTCATAAGGGTGTTTGAGACCATTTCAGCTTGAACCCAAAATAAAGTAAATTTTTGGACATTTTTATTATGTATGCTTTCAAGTGACTTGCTAACAGTCAAGTTGTTGTTATTTGTAATCCAAGTCAGTGGCGGTGTATAGGGTGTTTGAACTTCATGTTTTTAGTTGACTAGCAAAAGTTAAATTTATGGACATTTTTTGTTATGTATGCTTTCAAATTGACTTGCAATAGTCAAAGTTGGTGTTATTTGTAATCATTCTTAAGTACAGGGGTGTTTGGACCATTTCAGTTGACCATCATAAGTCAAAGTTATGGATATTTTTTGTTATGTATGCTTTCAAATTGACTTGCAACAGTCAAAGTTAGTGTCTTAAGAATGTTATGCAATTTAAAGAAGGATCTTTGCTAACTAAGTATCTTGGATGATTCACTTTAAAAAGCCCCTAAAATAGTCTTTTGTTAGATACAAAGGTGTTTGGGTTAACAATAGTTGTGATATGTCTTAAGAAATATATGTGCATAGGAATATGTTTGGATATACAAGAGGTACAAAGGGCCTTGTACATTGTTCTTTTGAACCTTTCTACATTTGTTCATTAGTTTGTAGTGGATGTGGAAAATCGTTGCAGGTCTAATGTTAACTATGTAGTTGAAGCTGAAGGCTAATGTTTGGATATGCAGTTGATACTTGGAATAGCCTGTGAGATTGGAAATGATGACCACTTGTAAGAGCCTTTGTAGTCAGAATGTGAAATTTCTTCATGGATGCCTAGGTGTAGTTTCATATACTCTATAT